>BDUI01000737.1:148360-168887 GCA_002335545.1 Apodemus speciosus | reverse complement strand
GTGTTTTACTGGGGACTGGACCCAGTCACTGAGCTCCATCCCCAGCCCACTTGCAGTTTTCTCACAGGACAGACTAGGGAGCCGGAGGAGTGCCTTTCTTCAGAAGCCTGGTTACTGAGGATGCCTTCAAAACCCAATCTCCCACTGACCACAGAAGAACAAGCTATGCAGTCTCAGCAATCACTTCTGGCAGAATAAGCTCAAGAGTTCCAGGGACAGGGCAAAGCACCCCCAGTGGGAGGGGCTGTGTGCTGTGGCCCGGTCCATCTCTACCCTGGAGGGCGGTCAACAGCTCCAGCACATGTACCATGAGTGCACTACAGAGTAGTCAAAAGTAAACTGGGCACAGAGGCACACCTGCAACCCCAGCAATTTGGAGGCAGAAGCAGGAGAATCAGGAACTGAAGGCTAGCCTGGACCACATGAGACCATGTCTCAACTCTCTTGTTAAAGTAGTCTCTGATGCTTGAAGCAACAGTGTTGTTGTTGGGAACATGCAGGTGGTGGGTAGGTGGGTGCTTCAACAGATCCAAGGCAGTTTCACCTCCTGAAGGGATAGGTCAGACAGTGTAGACCTCAGAGTAAAGAGGAAGTTCCTTCGGCACCTGTCATCAGGGCTCCATGCCTCCCTCCCCTSCCCTCCCTTCAGCACATACCTGTGTGCTACAGCCTCCTTCCTTCTGCAGGAAGAACTGCTTCTTAAACTCATAGTAGGCGTTGTACTGGTGCCAGGGCTGAAGAAATTCAAATCTGTGAACAGGGAAGGATCTGGTGATTCAAAGACCCACATGCAGCCCTCGGCGTTTCTGTATGTGGCCTGCACTGCCCAGGACAGCTCATACATACGAGTTAGAACAACCTCATACATGGCTTCAGGCCTGCCCTCTCCACTGACATGGGAGTCGAGGAGAGGGTTAACCCACCCTCTAGGGTCAGATCATGGAGAAGATGCACTCCATGTTTTATGCATACGGCCAGGCACAGGAGATAAGGACCCTTGAGAAGTGTGAATTCTGGCCTTTTAAACACCTACGTTGTCACTGCACAATAAAGACAACAAAACCCTCCCCAACTCTAGGTAATTTAATAAGACGAACAAAAATATGCCTACCTAAAGATAGCTCAGGGGCGATGAAAGCCCACAAGAACCCTGACAGGGTTAAAGACTGCTAATGAAGAAACCTCAATCTCATGTACCTGACAGGCTTAGAAGTTTTTTGACTTTTTTGGAACAAGGGGCTTGATCCCAGAACCTCACGAACGCCAAGCAAACACTGTCGCTGAAATTTACGAATGCTGGGCAAATGCCCCAGCCCACCACTTAAACCCCCTTTGCCTCACCTTTGATCGTTCTTGGCTCGAACACTGGTCTCAAATTTAAGGCCGTTTCTAGCGACGTACTCTGCCAGCTTGTCAATCACAGGCTGGATGTCGGGGGGCGGGGGGATGATGGCCACGGGAGCAAGCGCACTGTGGAGAAGAGACGGTGAGCAACCCTGCCCTCAGCATGGCCTGAGCCTGCCACTGGCACTGGAGGGTCCTTTCAGGCTCGGCCATGTAAGAGCAAGAAGCCCCTTAAGCTAATGAAGCCAGCTCCTGGGCACTCACAGGGCCCAGAGCACCACCGCTCGGGCGAGAACGCAGGAGCTGGGTGGGTGGCACCTTGTAAGCCCAAAAGGCGAGACCCTACCTCAAACAAAGCAAAGCAAAACAAAACAGAACAGAAAACCGGTACAGTGGGAATTAAAGAATGAGGTCCAACGTCCAGACCAGGCTCAAGACTTCCTCCTAGGTAGCATTCGCCTTTAACTATGAGCTACTTCTTAGGAACAAAACAAGGAAAAGTCATTAAAACGGACAAGAAAGTGGCTCAACATCTTTCGCTGTGTTAACTTTCTCAGCAATGGCCCCCCAAAATCACTCCTTAACCCCTCCCACAAGCCAGGCCAGTGATCTACTTTGAATGATACCCCAGCCAACATTTGACTTCTGAGCACTATCAGAAAGAGGGGTTTTTGTCAAGCACTTCAGCAGCCTGAGAACCCCCCTCCGCCCCTCTCTCACACACAGCACTCCTCTCCTGCCATTGTTGGGTCTACACTAGATGCTGTAAGATTGTACAGCGTGAGATCTTGGAGTCCTCCTCTCACCAATCAGTATGAGACCCTTTGAGCTCTGACAAGTTCAGTCCACCTCACTTGAACTCCGCCTAACTCCACCCAGCTGAGGTTTCAAACACGATACAAGAACAGCCCAGAATTAAGGAGCAGATATGGGAGCAGGCCTAAGAACCACACTTATATCTACCAGGTTAGATTTCGCTGCTAGAACCTTTTTCGGCACTGAAATGGGGTCTTGCTCTGTAGCCCACTAGATAGATGACCCTGAACCCTTGATCCTCCTGCTTATGCCTTCCCAGTGCTAGAAATACAGGAACGAAACAACTGTATGTATTATATAACTGGCTTTGAACTTTTTCTCTTCTTTTGAGACAGGGATTCACTGTGTATCTCTGACTGGCTCATTATACAGATCAGGATGGCCTTGACCTCAGAGAATGCCTGACCTGGCCTGGCTGTGTTGCATTAACTGTTAATCCTTCTGTTTCAGCCTTCCAGAAGCTATGGGAACAGGTGTGTGGTAGTAATAAATGAAGTCACCATGCTAACCAGGGAGCCGCAGGCATGCAGTCCAGGTCAAGTGCAGCAAGGCACTGCAGCAGCCGCCACCACACTGGGCAGGTGGCACACGTACCTTGTGGTGGTGGTTGTGGAGGTAACCCCGCTGCTCGAGTCAGCTGTGGTTGGGGGTGGAGGAGGTGTGGTCCCAGGAGGCGGTGGTACAGTGGTAGTCACGCCAGGCGAGCTGGACACAGTCACTCCGGCAGGAAGGGTGCTGTAGTAAGTGGCCACATCGATCCCCGGTGGCGGTGGGGCCAGGCAGTAGGTGCCGTCTGGCAGCATGTAGTAGCTGTAGTACATAGCCGCCACAGTTGCTGTAAGAAACAGAGGCCAGTGACGGGGGCTGGCTACAACGTCCCTCAAGGCTCCTGCTTTAGACACTTGCTCCCCAGCTTCCGGTGCCATTTGGGGAGGTTGTGGAACCTGTAGGGGTGGGGTCTGGCTGGCTCTCTACTTCCTGTTCCACCACAGCATGAACAGCTACTGGCTCGGGCTCTCACATCCCACCATGGACTGAGACCCTCTGAAACATTTACTGTTGTTCCTGCCAGTTATCCGATCCCAACAATCACTAATACAACAGGATAGCAGCCGGCTAAGAGAGAGACCACGACCAAGCGCAGCATCCACTCCGCCCACTCCAACCATGCTGCCTTTGTATCTGGAACAATGGACACTAGCAGATAGGCACACAACAGCCAATGTTAACAAGCGTGGACTTTCCTCCTTCATGCACTCAGAGTGAAAACCGCTGTGGGAATGACTGGTGGGTAGCCCTCTCCGACAAGGCTCACACTGCGCAACTCCCTAGCTCTCCCTCGCCCCGACACAACTATGGTTTTTGGAATATTTTCACGCCTGTGCACTGCTGCCCACGTGCAGGGCCTGCTGTACTCAGCTCCCGGGTCGGCCGTCTCTACAGCTCCCTCCACCTTCCCTAGTCGGCAGCGCTCAGTATCAACCTCAGTTCACTTCATGCACAGAGGACAGCGACCTGCTGTGCTAACGGCCCTGACAGTACCTATCGCCTTTAAAACTGTTAACAGATGGCTTTCTTTATTATTTATATGCATGAGTGTTTTTCCTGCATGTATGTATGCCTGGTGTCTGCAGGCAAGAATTGTGTGTCAGATTCCCACCCATACTAGAGATGCAGAAGTTGTGAGCTGACATGTGAGTGTTGGGACTCGAACCCAGGCCCTCTTCAAGAACAGCAAGTGCTCATAACTGCTAAGCCGACTCTTTTACTTGCTCAGCAGGATACACTGAACTTTCCAAGGGTACTGCTTATTTCTCCATCTCATGGGGTCTTGCTCAGTTCCCAGAATGGCCTCTAAACTTTGGTCTCAAAGTGATCACCCTTCCTCAGCTTACTGAGGAGACAGGACTACAGGAACAAAGTACCGCCTGACCGGGACAGGGTTTTTAAGTGAGTGAAAATAGGTGATAGTATGCGAATAAATGTATTTCTTGAGTACTGCAAAACTCCATATCAAATGAGGCAACAGAGAAAGTGTCCCATGTGCCCAGGCCATCTGGACAGTACCAGGAAGGCTGCGCTGCTAACATGGGGCACACTTGGGAAGGATGGGCTGCTAACATGGGGCACACTTAGAAAGGCTGCTCTGCTAACATGGGGCACACTTGGGAAGGCTGGGCTGCTAACATGGGGCACACTTGGGAAGGCTGGGCTGCTAACATGGGGCACACTTGGGAAGGCTGNGCTAACATGGGGCACACTTGGGAAGGCTGGGCTGCTAACATGGGGCACACTTGGGAAGGCTGGGCTGCTAACATGGGGCACACTTGGGAAGGCTGYGCTGCTAACATGGGGCACACTTGGGAAGGCTGCGCTGCTAACATGGGGCACAGCTGGAAGCACTCTTCCAGCTCCTCACAAGCTTCCACRTGTGATACGCCGGGGCGAGGCTGGTGCCGTCCGCCTAGCCATCTTCTATTCTTTTCTGTAACTTACTTTGTGGAGAATGGCCTTGAACTCCTCATCAGCCAGGCTTCACCTCCCGGCATGGAGTTGCAGTGTGTCACCACACTCAAGCTTATACAACGGTGCAGACTGAAGCTACATGCTTGCTAGGCAGCTGCTATACCAAGAACTATACTCCACCCTGTCCAATCACCTTCCAGAGCCTTCAGCTCTTGAGCAGGTATGTGCTGAGGATCCTGAGACTTTCCCAAGACACAACTATGACATTAAAGGAGACATGTTCAAAAACTCACAGGTCACCAACTGAGAGCTTCTGAGAGTCAGCAGTGACCCACCTTCTGGCTGTCCCTGGTGCTGCACTCTGAAGGAAGATGGAGGGCCACTGACCTGCCCCGAGGCTATGTACCATCTAGGCCATGTCTTCAGCTCCCTCCTGTACCATTCGTGTCATGTCTTTCGACCTCCTTCCTACCTCTAGCTGGCTGACAGGCACTCCTCAGCCTTTTCTGGGGCTAAAGGCTTGCATTCTAGTCCTTACAGTCTCTAGCCCTGGGTTGCACCACGACTTCTTCACTCAGCACTCTTATCTGGAGAGGTCATCCATGTTCCACACCATGCCCAGAACCGCACTGGGATTTCAGCTACAGCCTCCTGCCCTGCAGCTCTAGTCTCGGAAATGTCATGCCTCCAATCAGATTTCTTGGGCCTCTTGGCTATACCTCTGCTCAGCATTCAGACAAGCTTCTGTCTGGGAGGTGTTCCCACAAGCTCCTTCCCCCTCTTCTGGGGTCTCTGTGAGAGTCACCCCAGCTCATGCCAGCTTTCTCTAAGTCTTTGGTCAATCCCTGATTAACCTCCCTAGGATTCTTGGTTGGAAACCCCTGTATGGCCCTGTGCTGTGGGGACATCTGCCACTGCAAACAGCACTGAGCCCTGCATGGCTATTTATTATTACACACAGACACTCATAAAGGGTTAACTTGCAAATCAGTCACAGTAAGAGTGACAACAGAAATTATCAATGGAATTAAACTACTATAGTAAGAGAAGTTAGGTGTTAGGTGAACGGGGTTAGTCACCATGCACCCGCTGTGCTGTGCACTCCCATCTTGGTATAATTTAAGAAGAAACYGTATACTTGTGATGGGTGAGGCATTAGGTGGCCTGGGCATACGGATGCAGCAGTGGCAGATGACTTTAAAAGGGTCATTTGAATGTAACCCCCTAGATACAACAGATGAGGACAATTCTTTTTTTTTTTGGGGGGGGGGGGTTTTGAGACAGGGTTTCTCTGTGTAGTCCTGGCTGTCCTGGAACTCACTCTGTAGACCAGGCTGGCCTCGAACTCAGAAATCCGCCTGCCTCTGCCTCCCAAGTGCTGGGATTAAAGGCGTGCGCCACCACACCCGGCAGATGAGGACAATTCTTAAGTGACTAGTGGGAGGGTAGAGTAAGATACACAGCCTGGGTCAGCCGGGAAAAGGGACAATTCAAGTCTAGTGGGAAGGTCTGGGACAGTTCAGGATATTATAATAACAGTGCATAATTTCAAAATTTTGAGTTGCTTATTTCTGGAATTTTCCATTGAACATCCTCAGACTGGATCCCAGGGCCTGCTGCCTYTTCCCTATTTCCCATGTTTTGTTCTCTAGCGTGCCAGTGCCAAATGGATAGTGTGCAGGCATTCCTGACATGGCACTGGCATGGACGCACTGTTCCGTGAATGCTCCAGTGTACAGGAGAGAACAGGCAGTATCAGCAGAGGGACAGGGCTGGGAAGCGCTAGCACAGAGCACTCCAGAACTGGAGGGAAAAACACATCTACACCATACTTCAAGGTCCACCCGGCTATCTATCACAGGACTGAAATAAGAACTGTATCTTCCAGCCTAGTCTCTTATAGCAAGTTACTGTAGGATGTGCCCCAGCAAACAAATGAGAACCCCAAAGACCCAGAGAGCTAATATAGTCAAGTGATGGAGAAGCCACAGGAAAGCTTAGGGCTGGAGGCTGAGAACACAGCCCAGCCTAGAGTGGCAGACTGGGAAACAGCTGCCAACAGCCAACTCACAGGTGCACAGTGACTGATGGGCCAGCTTCTGTCTTTGGCTTCACAGCAGCAGCCACCGAGGCTTGGAAAGATGGCATTATTAGAACCTAAGATGATTCATCTTGACTGGTAGGCCTGTAAGGGTATTTCCAGGAAGGATTAACTGAGGGGAGAGGAGCCTCCCTCAGAGTAGGTGGCACCTTTCTGCAGCAGACCAAACAGGAAGAGGAGGTCCACAGAAGAAGCACTGCTGCCCAGCCGCCTCTGCCGTTTGCTTATAAGTGCACCCAGCTCTCCTATTACTGCTGCCATCCATCCATCCATCCATCCATCCATCCATCCATCCATCCAGCACCTGACAGCCTCTCTGGCCTTGCCACATGAGCAGAAGACCAATGACTCCCCAGTACTCCTCTAGGCATTCAGCGGCGACTCCAAAGGCATCCAGCAGCCTTACAGAATGTGCACCTATATTTGGTTCTCAGCCTCTTTGGAGGGTAGACAGCTATTATGACACTATCCAGATCAGTCTATGCCAGTTCTGTGAATCATCTTGTAACGTACACAGTATTTTTCATGAGAACCATGCCTAATGCACACTGTGGTACCAGGAATGGGTCCAAAATAACAACAAGAATCCCTATAACAATCCAGCTGTGTAACAATCCCTTGCAACACATGATCTAGCACACCTAATGGTACTGCCGCGGTGTCAGTGCTACATGGGTGATGTCTGGAGCCTTTGAGGACCACACAGGAGAATCACAGTGGAGGCCTTGGGGACTTTGGAGCAAGACCTTGTTCTCACCTACAGACATTGATTTTAAGAAACTTCTCTTGCCTGCTATGGGGGTTTAGGGGAAACCGAGACTGACAATGGGCTGCACCAGGCGTCACAGGCTAGGCATTCCCTACCAAGCCATAAAGGTGGCCATGCAAAGCAGCATCAACTGGAAGTGATATTTATGTGACTGAGCCCAGGCAGGCCGTAAATGAAGTTACCCTATGCCTATGGCTCCTCCCACTCCAACAATGCCTTCTGTGCCCAAGCCTGCCTCCTGCAGCATGCTCTTGTGACTGGATGACTAAAGAGGACAAAAGTGAGGCCCATTTATTAATAGTGCTCCCCTCTGTAGAGCCCATCCCCGAAGTGGACAGGTAGCTGGAGTATGACAGCACCTTTCTGGGACAACCCTGAAGCACAGTGAAGGAAAATCCTGTGGTAGGCACAACTTTGGGCAGGACAGAGTTGTATATTTTTAGTATTATTTTTATTCCTCTATACATGCATGAATGCTACTGGTGTGCACCGAGGTCAGAGGACAACCTGTGGGAGATAGTTCTCTTTCCACTATATCGGTCCTGGGAACTGAAGTCAGGTTATCAGGCTTGGTAGCAAGCACCTTTAACTCAATAAGCCATCTTGCTGGCCATATACATTTTATTTGGACAGATGTACAATTTGTACATGGACACATAGGGCATTCTCAATAGGATGAACAGCTGGGGACTTGGAAAGAGCATGACTGGAAAATTGATGAGCTAGACATTTAGGGAAGAGGAATATAAACAGACCTCTTACTTGTGTCCTGTGTAAATGCTCATCAAATGGTGACATCAGCAGAGGAGAATATCAACAAGCAGGATGGCTTATTTTGTAGACAGAGKTCAACTCCCTTTCCTGGCCATTCCTGCCATTACCCTCTGGACCCATGAACAACAGGGTCACAATGGCAAGGATGGAGATGACACATGGGATCTACGACCAATGCAGCTGACTTGACAAATGGGGGCTGGCCTTTTAAAGACACAGCTACACGGCCAAGTAGGCAGCAGTAGCCGGAAGGGCTGGGCGGAGAGTCCTCTAGAAGACTGCAAATGCTCTGATTCAGGGTTCAGATTATGGTAGTTTCTCCTATAGCCAGGACTCATGGATCCAAGAATCAAGGGGTAGAAATGGGAACAGTACCACTCAACACTACTACTCCCAGTGGCCCACTAGCAACATTTCACTTCCTGTTCCTACAATTTAATGCTCTGCTAGCCTAGATGTCTTGGTTCCAGAGGAAGGAGTGCTTCTGTTAGGAGGCACAAGAAGCATTACATGGATCAATTAAACTGGAAGCTAAGACTTTCTCTCGGCCACTCTGGCACCTGATGTCCTTGAGACAACAGTAAGAAAGGAGTTACATATAGTGTTATTAGAAATTATTGATCCCGACATCACAGAGAAACTGGACTGTGATGGAGGAAGGAAGAGTAGTCTTTCTTGGTGTGACCATGTTCTCAGTTAAGTCTGAAACTGTAACAACTTGATCCAGGCAAGATGGTAAATGAGCCAGAACCTTCCAGGAGGCTGAGGCAGGGGGGACATAAATTCTAAGCCTTCCTGTGTTATGAAATAAGTTTCAGGCTACTCCCACAGATAAAGAAACAGGACATACTGAGTATATGAACTGGGCAGTAGAAAAATATAAACAACTATGGCCTAATAACCAATCACAGAAATGAGGAATGTAACTGCTACGCATGTTCTGCCTCACATTGTTAAAATGTTCATGGCTTTATATGTCAGCATTAGTAGGCAGATATTTGTGCTTTCTTTCCTTTCCTATTCTATTACTATAGAGCATTAAGAAAATGTAAGAACTTAAGTGTTGCAGCTCTATGTACCAAATTTAAGTTATAGGGTCTAACCCAAAGACATCTGCTCTGGGGGAAGAACTGATGCTTTCAGTTGTACATAGTACACTTACAACATATGACTCTGTATTATCTTAATTTGGAAACTGAGCATGAGTGGCTACAAGTCAAGTTGCCTAGGGGTGGACTCGTGATGCTTAATCTTGTCAACTTGATGGCAATTAAGTTGACAGAATCAAGTAAGCAGCATGCCTCTGGGAGGGTCTGAGTGCCTTTCCAGGAAGGATTAACCGAGAGGTGGCCCTCCACCAAGTGTGCAGCACCCTTAGGTACACTAGATACATAAAGGGGTCTGAGGCCAAACAATGTTGCAGTTCGTGAGCCTTCATTTCTTTCTTTCTTTTTATATGCATAAGGGTTTTGCCTACATATATGTCTCTGCATCAGTGTTACCTGGTACACCCTCAGAAGCCAGAAGATGTTAGATCTAAGACTAGAGTGGCTTAAACTGAACTCCGAACCTCTGAAAGAGAAGCCAGTGCTCTTAACTGCTGAGCCATCTCTCCAGTCACTTCCCTTCACTTCTTGCTGCTAAGCCCATCTAACTCATCTCAGCATCTGGTTGATATCAGACTCCAGCTACGTTGGCCTTCCGATACATATTGAAGACTAACAACTCTGGAATCTTCCAAGTCTTCAGTACCACACTGACCGCTGAAGCATCCAGCCACATACATTCACAAGTTCTCAAGTTCTCGTTCTCTCTGGTACACAGAGAGAAACTGTTAAGACTACCCCACCACTACTGTGCAGACTGTTGTTGTGAATCCCTTTTAGAATATATTTTATCTAGATACTTTCTACCAGTTCTGCTCCTCTAGATCAACCAAAAGAAAAGCCACCAGGTTGGAGTGTCACACTCTGGGCATGAGGAAACTTGAGGGGCACTGCATGTGAAGTCAGATTGCTGTCTGTTCCGGAAGAAGATCCCAGATCCTTCAGGATGTGGAGGAACAGAGGTGTAGCCACAGCAAGGGTTGGCAGAGCCTACCCTATATCAGAGACCAGTGTTTTAAGTAATCCTGGAACCCAGACTGGCTCCGGGAGCTGGAGTGCAGACACTTTCCATGACAAGTGTGCAACTGACTTTCAAAGTATAGCTATGTCCTGCTCTAATTAAAACAAAAACTTAGCCTATACTAATTATAATCAAAGAAATGAGAAACATTTTACCATATTCATCACATTCTTGAGCTTACAGCAAAGAAGAAATCACATTGCTGATACTTTCCCCCAATACTGGTGATTAAACAAAGAGGGGTGTGTGTGTGCGCGCCAGGCAAGCACCCTGCCACTAGCCACGTCTCCAGCACTCTTTTTAATTTATTCTTTTTAATTTATTTGTGTGTGTGTGTGTGTGTGTGTGTGTGTGTGTGTGTGTGTGACATGTGTGGTGTGTATGCACTACATGCATGTGAGAGTGTGGTTATCAACGCAGGATCCTGGGTGTCACCCTCGGTTGCCTTCTCATTTTGAGACACGGTTTCTCATTAAATCAGAAGTCTACCATTTCAGTTAGGCTGTCAGGCCAGTGAACTCCTGAGATCTTCCTGTCTCCAACCCCATGCTGTGGGTACTGGCATGTGCAGCCATGTCTGGCTGTTATGCATATACTAGGCATTTAGACTCATGCTTCCAGACCAAGAGCTCCTAACCACTGAGACGTCCATCTCCCATGCCTTCATTTATTAGTTTGAAGCAAATTCTCAGTAAGTTGCCCAGGCTGTCTGGAACTCGCTCTGTAGAGCAGGTAGGCCTTGATCTTACGCTCTTTTTCCTCAGCCTCCTGAATAGCTGGCATTAAGGCCTGCATCACCTGGCATGGTTCTATGTTTCTTCTCAGTTACTTTTTGTCCCCTACCCGTTAATAAAGGATGTCTGTCAGTTATCTAGACACTATAGACTCAGYAGTACATGCAAACAATGGTGAGTCATCTGAAAAACAGGACAGTGTCCAAGATGGAGCCATGGGACCAGGACCCTTGGTGAAATGGTGGTGAGGCTATTGCTCTCATCAAGACGTGAAGAACCACAGAAACCGTCTACTACATGTGTGGGGCACATGGCTGCTGGCCCAGCACTGTGAAGAGGAATGGGCTGGCAAACACAGCTGTACTTGGGAATTTCTACCCAGAACAAATCAATCCACTCTGAAAGCAGACAAATGCAGGAGATCCACTGAATGAGCACCTGACTGCCTCTTGTCAACTGCTGGCACAGCAGCAGCATGTGCTAGGAAGGGTTCCTGCTGCTGTTTGAGAAAGCTGCTGTGCTAGTCTGCGGCTGACGAGACCTCAGCAGCACCTAGAGTCCCTCCTCCAGACACACAATCCTTGGGCACATTCCTAGTCAGACTCTTAGTTAGCAAGCACTGCTGGCAACCTTGGCTTGACTGCTAATCCTGCTGCCACAACCCGTGTCCCCTTTACCCACTCATCTATTTTGCCCTTAGACATTGGCTTTTACTGATTTCTGTAATAACTCTTCTGTCACCTCAAATACACTGATCCATTTCTGCATGAAGCTAACAACATAACATTTTATGGAAGTGGCAGAACAAAAAAGCAATACCAAGTGTTTCCCCAGAAGAATGGTATGCTGCAAAGCCAGCTTCTTAACAAAACAGATTTCCACTAAAGTGGGCAGGACTCCATATAAAACTAGGGGAAATGCGAATGTAACTGCACACTGCTTAAGTCAATGTGGGTCCAGACTGTTACCAGTGATGTCGCAGCCATCTTAGCGGGTGCACGCACACTCCAAAATATAATCCTAATGTAAAATTTTCTGACATTGTCGTCTTCAGAACACATCCCTATGGGTAAGTGACACATGGATACTAGATAAGTTACCTCACAAATTGGGACTGAGAGTAGAGGTTAGCAGACATCTGTAGAAAGACAGATATTGGGGGACTGAAAAGATGGCTCAGTGGGTGAAGGTATCAGCTTGCCAAGCCAGACACCCTGAGTTTGATCTCCAAAAGCCATACTGTAGGAGAGACCTGATGGCGGCAAGTTATCCTTGAGCGTCCACTTTTATGCTATGACATACTCATACATATACAGAYGCACAAAAAATTATACTGTAACAAAAAAGACAGACACAGATTGTGTTTCCGTGTACCTCCAGGTAAAACTGAAGACACTATGAAGATCTTTATACCACGTGAGAGAAATGAAAACAAACAGCCAGTTTTTCCTTCTTGTAATCTGCCCACCTTGGTCTCCTGAGTGCTGGGTAACTACAGACAGGCATGCTGACATGCTCAGCTCTAAATGCCCAYTTTGATGAACTAACACTATCACCAAAGCTGCTGTCCCGGGACTGTTGCTTCCATCAGCGCGGGGGGACTAGTGAGGAGAGAGGTACTCTTCTTGGGTTAGCCTCATCTAATAGGGCTCAAGGTTGGTGTCCCTGTAATGAGTCATCCTCAGACCACAAGCTACACACACCACATGTCTTATGCAGACATGGGCTGTTGGAAGCCCACTGTGGCTCAGCTGACAACTCTGGCCAAGGGCTGCCATCTTGGCACTTTCTACAGAAACACTTGTCTTTGTTTTCTCAACACCACGGGTTTTGTTTCAGATAGGCAACTTTTTCTAAAAATCTGGTTAAAATGCTTTTTACATTTGGTATCTGAAAATTTCAAAGTCTTCCTGAAAGCAGAAAAAGTCAGTGGAGTAACAGCTCTTCTTGATCCTACAATTGTGACTTTCTTGGTTTTGTCTGTTTTCAGACAGGGCGTGGTTGGCCTTGAACTTGTGGCAATCCTTCCCTCTGTTCCACGCTCTTCTCTATCCTCATGGTATCAGCGGCTACACCCCAGCAGCTTTCAGATCTACTCCTTACCCCTGCAATGCTATACTCAATTAGTCAGTCCGCACCATTGTGACCAAAATCCCAGGCTTAAAGTCCACAGGGGAGGAATGAAGTCATCCTGGCTCATGGTTTCAGAGCTGCTTAGTTCACACTATGGTGAACCAGAGAAAGGACTATGGAAAGAAGCCGGGACAAACGCCATGTCCTTCAAAGGCTCCATCTTCTCCTTTTCATCCTTCCCAATAATGCTGTCACATCCACAGTTATCAAGAAACGAACTCCAGATTAGATCAGAGCCCTGTCAACCTATTCAACTGTGGAGACACAGCCACACAGGCACCAACCCCTGCAGACTCTCTGGAAACCCTCTCCACTGGCCAGCCAGCCGGCCAGCGCCATGCTTGCTCACCTCCTGCACTCTCAGCACAACTAGACTGGTGAACACCGGTTACACCTCTCCCCCCCTTTTACCTAACACTGTAGCCACTTCCGCAGGGCTACCATCACAAAGCAGAACTCGGGCAGACCTGCAGGTGGCTGGCTGGGAAGGCTTGCTGCCAAAAGTGGTCATTTCTCATGGATGTGTTTGCCAGGACCGGTGTCAGGATGGTTACTACCATGGCAACCTCAGAGTCGATGAGCACTCCACACCCTCTCCTCCTGACAACAGATGCCTGTTCTATCTGCATGCTGCAGAAGGTTCCGTGACGTGAGTGGATCTCCCTTGCCTCCGCAAGGCCCTGCTTCTTTCACGTTAAAAATGCACACTCAGGGGAGGTCAAGGTGCCATGTGTTGGCACCAACARTCACTGTCACTGCTGAGTCATCCCTTCTCAGGACAGCAAAGTTCACAGAGCAGATACTGCAAACCTTTAGGGTCTCCAGAGGTGGTAGAGGGAAAACAGAGCTGAGACCCCGAGTTTCTCTTTTCCATGCAGTCAGTTAGTTCAGTTCTTTAGATTCCTTGCTTCATCCTCTGAACTCAGATACCTGACTCTCAGGAATTCCCAAAAGATCCCTTCCTAGTCTAAAGCAGTCAGCTTTTTTTCTAATACAGAATCTTCCACTGCAGAGGGTAAAAATAAAGTCAAGTAGCCTTCAAACTCCTTATAATGCACTGCCTACAGCTTTTAAATAGAGATAGATATGTCTCTGTCCTTCAAGTGCATGGCCCACCACACTGAATGGAGGAGATCCTATCACAGCAGACAATTGCCAAGGTCTGCTGAAACAGGGCCCATGTGCTGTGATAGATCTGAGAAAATGAACATACTTGCCACACCAGTTTATCTGCCCTGCGGAGGCTTCCAGACAACCCAGTGCCTTACAAAATGTCTCCATGCCCAGGGAGAAGGCTCTGTATGANAAACACGAGCACAGAACCAATGCAGCATGATCGCGATCGACCACAGAAAACAGAAATAATCAATCACCTGATACCAAAGAGAGCCAAGCCACAAGCAGGGAACAGGACACTCACAGGGAAAGGAGGCGCAGACCAACAGCCAGAGTGTGGTACCCAACGTATCTGACTAACGGGACTGTGCGCATCCCACTGAAGGTGCACATGGGAAACGCAGACTGGCCAAGCAACTGCCACTGAAGGCAGAGAGGCATTCCCCTGGGCACCCAGGTGGTGGGTAGGAAGATGACGGCGAAGCCTTTTCCTCAGCACAGGGCTGAGTCCCCATGCTGTAGGTGCACATGACCCAGCAGATGTCAAAAGGCAGCCGACACATTCAAACATTAAAGAATTGAAGAGACCAGCATCAGACCCAGCAGACAAAACCAGTCAACTAGTAACACCAGTAGCTGCCAGGCCAGGGTTCTCTGTGGTGTCAAGGGTTTACTGGACTCCGAGGGACAGAAGGTGTTATGTGAAAGCCTCACACCCAGACCCAGACATAGTCTTCTTTATATGAAGGCTGAAGGCTGGCTGTGTTCTTTCGTTTCAAACAGTCTCACTTCTATGTATGCGCCAGGCTGACTTTCAATGCAGGAGCTTCCTGCCTCTACTTCCGGAGTCCTCTGCATACAGGCGCTACCAGGCACCCCAGTCAGTCACCAGTGCTCGCCTGTTTCTCACTTAAACCTCTGAAGAGCCCTTGAAAAAAACCTTATGAGACTTAAAATGCCCAGGAGATGAATCACATGAGAAACTCAACTGGAGATTCTGCGCCGGAAAAAAACAATCTAGTCAGCCACAGAGCCGAGGCTAAGCAAGCGGAATTACAGTTAGAGACAGCGTGCACACCCCTCTCACGCTCTCCCAACAAACACTCGGAATCGGGGTGAGCCCAGGGCCTTGGGACAGCTGGGCAAGGGCTGGGCAGGAGAGGACTTCACAGGGACTCGTTCCCTCCATACAAGAACATGGAACCGCACCTGCTGTCTGTCCTTCCTGGGGCTGGGGCCGAACCTGAGGCCCTGTGCCTCCCTCTAAGCTATGTCCGCCACCTCCGGATCTCTCCGCTGAACTAGAGAGAGACCTTTCAGGGCTGGCTTCTTGGGTGGTGAAGAGCCACACCTACAGTTTCAGCCCTGAGTTTGGATCACCGGGTCTGTGACTGAATTCTAGTAAAATCTTGCCACCATAACCCACACAGYTTAGGTGTTGCCGTGTGGCTGCAGGTCACCCCTCTCCTCTGTGGCGAGGTAGTTCTGTGGGCTTGAGCCAAATGCCAAGAAATGCTGTGCCTTCCTTGCTTCTTCCTACCTCCCTTGACGAACAACTACACTGTCTACAAAAATAATGCCACAGTCACAGCAACCCACCTGTTAAACACTGGGACAGGGACCAGTGAGACGGCTGAGTGGGTAGATGCTTGCTGTCAGGCCTGACAACTGAATTTGATTGCTGGGACCCACGCAGTAGGACAGAACTGACTGCTGCAGGTCATCCTTGGGACGCCCTGCATGTACTATGCTGCACATTTGATAACACACATAAAATAAATTTAAAAACTATAATAAAATGTAAACTAGGATAGGCTCGGGAAATGGCGTAGCAGGTAGAACTGCTTGTGTGCAGGCCTGATACACTGAGGGTGACTCTGAGAACCCAGGCCAAGGCAGAAGGGAAGAACTGACCCCACAAGACCGCGTCCTCTGACCTTCCACAAAGACACTGTGGCACATGTGTACCCTCGCTCACATGCAATCGTGTGTGCATACACAGAATATGTAGTCGCAAGGAATACTTTAACTTCAGTTATTTATAGATCACTGCACAAAGCATTGTTGGCTCTCACAGTGGACAATATTTCAGCATTAATACCTCTTGCATAATTTAATTATACTCTTCTCTAAGGATTTATTTCAAAGTAGCCAAGTAATATAGAATAGGGCTTGAAAAATGGTTCACCATCAAGTTAGGAAATGAAAGAAATTGTTAATTTTATACATCTTCACTTAAAAAGCTTCTAGAAGAAATTTCATAAAATAAAAAATAAGATATTCTTTTCCACAGGCTGCCCAAATCTGAGAAAACTAGTGAAAAGCCAGCCACAGGAGGCGGGGTACATCCTGAGCTCCTCCGTGAAGACCGAAGGAAAGACGAGCCACCAGCAGAGACCTAAAGGGCTGTGTGCCTAGACACACGAATGTCACAGCTGGGAAAACTCACTCAGAGGTGGAAACCTAGAGACACCTGAACACTTGAGGCTGGCGTGCAGCTCAGTGGTACAGTGTGTTTTCCAACATGCGTGAAGCCCTGGGTTTGTCCCCAGCACCACCTAAGACCAGGTATGACAGTGTATTCNCTTTTCATCCTTCCCAATAATGCTGTCACATCCACAGTTATCAAGAAACGAACTCCAGATTAGATCAGAGCCCTGTCAACCTATTCAACTGTGGAGACACAGCCACACAGGCACCAACCCCTGCAGACTCTCTGGAAACCCTCTCCACTGGCCAGCCAGCCGGCCAGCGCCATGCTTGCTCACCTCCTGCACTCTCAGCACAACTAGACTGGTGAACACCGGTTACACCTCTCCCCCCCTTTTACCTAACACTGTAGCCACTTCCGCAGGGCTACCATCACAAAGCAGAACTCGGGCAGACCTGCAGGTGGCTGGCTGGGAAGGCTTGCTGCCAAAAGTGGTCATTTCTCATGGATGTGTTTGCCAGGACCGGTGTCAGGATGGTTACTACCATGGCAACCTCAGAGTCGATGAGCACTCCACACCCTCTCCTCCTGACAACAGATGCCTGTTCTATCTGCATGCTGCAGAAGGTTCCGTGACGTGAGTGGATCTCCCTTGCCTCCGCAAGGCCCTGCTTCTTTCACGTTAAAAATGCACACTCAGGGGAGGTCAAGGTGCCATGTGTTGGCACCAACARTCACTGTCACTGCTGAGTCATCCCTTCTCAGGACAGCAAAGTTCACAGAGCAGATACTGCAAACCTTTAGGGTCTCCAGAGGTGGTAGAGGGAAAACAGAGCTGAGACCCCGAGTTTCTCTTTTCCATGCAGTCAGTTAGTTCAGTTCTTTAGATTCCTTGCTTCATCCTCTGAACTCAGATACCTGACTCTCAGGAATTCCCAAAAGATCCCTTCCTAGTCTAAAGCAGTCAGCTTTTTTTCTAATACAGAATCTTCCACTGCAGAGGGTAAAAATAAAGTCAAGTAGCCTTCAAACTCCTTATAATGCACTGCCTACAGCTTTTAAATAGAGATAGATATGTCTCTGTCCTTCAAGTGCATGGCCCACCACACTGAATGGAGGAGATCCTATCACAGCAGACAATTGCCAAGGTCTGCTGAAACAGGGCCCATGTGCTGTGATAGATCTGAGAAAATGAACATACTTGCCACACCAGTTTATCTGCCCTGCGGAGGCTTCCAGACAACCCAGTGCCTTACAAAATGTCTCCATGCCCAGGGAGAAGGCTCTGTATGAAGTGCTATATGCATGAAGACCTGTGTTCAAGYCCCAGAACATACAGAAAAAAAATGCATAGTGCAGTGGTGAGTATTTATAAGCCCAGAGTTAGGAAAGTGGTCCCAGGAGGAAGGGTCCCTGGGACTCTGGCCAGGCTGTCTAGCCTAATTGGTGAGCTCCAGGCTATTAGCAACTCTGTCTTAAAGGGGATGGTTGTGTAGGCATTTCTAAATCCTCTGGCCTTCACACAAATGCATACACACATAGACCCACAGAACTCTCCCCCCTCCTCACACACACACACACACACACACACACACACACACACACACACACACACTTAAAAAAATAAGTGTCTTCAAGAAAAGACTAGTTTTGACATCACCAGCCTGAAAATGGGAACTGGAATGACTTCTGCAGTGGTGCATGAAGACCACATCTGAGCCAACAGATGCATCTTTGATTAGATTTTCCTCCAGAAAAGCCTCTCTGAACTAAGTTAAAACCAGTGCATGTGAGCACATGTATGCATGTGGAAACCAGAAGCCATCATCATGCACGTGTCTTCCTCAGCTGACATCCCCGAAACTGCGTTCCAGCTTCTTGTCTGAGTCAGGGTTCCTTAGAGGCCGCACAGCCGTCTCTCCGTTCCGGATGGTGGTGTGCAACTAGCTGCTTTAAGCTCTGGCCACTGTGCCTGCCCTGCTGTGGTGAACTGTGATCTGCAATAGTGAACTACACAAATCCTCTCCCTCTCCAGGTGGGTTTTGCCAGGATATCTCATCACAGGGACAGAAACAAGCTGGGCCGGAATCTAAGTGAGTCCTGAGGATCAGGCACTGTTAGTTGAACAGGGTCAGTGTGGGCTTATCATCTGCTCTCTCATCACAGGCCCCAGGCTGCATTCATATATTTAAACAACTCAAGATGGGGAAAAAAAACCAAGGAAAATAGTTATTTTACAATATGGAAAATACTCAATTCTCAAATCCTAGTGGCTATACAGAGTTTTTGTATTGTTTCTCTGATAGCGTTTCATGTAGAACTTGTAATCATTCTGCTTTTACCTCTTGGCTTATACCAAAATATTATTATTGTCCAACTATCTTGTCTGTGGTGATGTGTTTGGAAATGTTTGCTCCTGACTTGTAAGAAGGTCTAGCCCTGGCCCCACTCACTGCTCAGCTTAGAAAGAGGGTTRAAACACGAGCACAGAACCAATGCAGCATGATCGCGATCGACCACAGAAAACAGAAATAATCAATCACCTGATACCAAAGAGAGCCAAGCCACAAGCAGGGAACAGGACACTCACAGGGAAAGGAGGCGCAGACCAACAGCCAGAGTGTGGTACCCAACGTATCTGACTAACGGGACTGTGCGCATCCCACTGAAGGTGCACATGGGAAACGCAGACTGGCCAAGCAACTGCCACTGAAGGCAGAGAGGCATTCCCCTGGGCACCCAGGTGGTGGGTAGGAAGATGACGGCGAAGCCTTTTCCTCAGCACAGGGCTGAGTCCCCATGCTGTAGGTGCACATGACCCAGCAGATGTCAAAAGGCAGCCGACACATTCAAACATTAAAGAATTGAAGAGACCAGCATCAGACCCAGCAGACAAAACCAGTCAACTAGTAACACCAGTAGCTGCCAGGCCAGGGTTCTCTGTGGTGTCAAGGGTTTACTGGACTCCGAGGGACAGAAGGTGTTATGTGAAAGCCTCACACCCAGACCCAGACATAGTCTTCTTTATATGAAGGCTGAAGGCTGGCTGTGTTCTTTCGTTTCAAACAGTCTCACTTCTATGTATGCGCCAGGCTGACTTTCAATGCAGGAGCTTCCTGCCTCTACTTCCGGAGTCCTCTGCATACAGGCGCTACCAGGCACCCCAGTCAGTCACCAGTGCTCGCCTGTTTCTCACTTAAACCTCTGAAGAGCCCTTGAAAAAAACCTTATGAGACTTAAAATGCCCAGGAGATGAATCACATGAGAAACTCAACTGGAGATTCTGCGCCGGAAAAAAACAATCTAGTCAGCCACAGAGCCGAGGCTAAGCAAGCGGAATTACAGTTAGAGACAGCGTGCACACCCCTCTCACGCTCTCCCAACAAACACTCGGAATCGGGGTGAGCCCAGGGCCTTGGGACAGCTGGGCAAGGGCTGGGCAGGAGAGGACTTCACAGGGACTCGTTCCCTCCATACAAGAACATGGAACCGCACCTRCTGTCTGTCCTTCCTGGGGCTGGGGCCGAACCTGAGGCCCTGTGCCTCCCTCTAAGCTATGTCCGCCACCTCCGGATCTCTCCGCTGAACTAGAGAGAGACCTTTCAGGGCTGGCTTCTTGGGTGGTGAAGAGCCACACCTACAGTTTCAGCCCTGAGTTTGGATCACCGGGTCTGTGACTGAATTCTAGTAAAATCTTGCCACCATAACCCACACAG
>BDUI01000737.1:134427-147006 GCA_002335545.1 Apodemus speciosus | reverse complement strand
AAAAATCTGCAAGTCAGTTGGCAAGGAGCTGTTCAGAGGCAGGTAAAGCAGCCATGCCTCCTCCTCAGTTTCTTCTCCCAGTTCTCAAAAACACTGTATCTTCAGACACCTACACGGACGTCTGTCCACCTCCCACTGGCCACCGTCCCCAGCATCTCTCTCTACTTCCCCAGGAGCCACATACTCTACGACCCCCAACAGTGCAGGCAGTTCTATTTAAGCCCCAGTGCTCAGGAGGTAGCAGGGGAGCAAAATACCCACGTAGCTGCCACTACACTTCAGCAGAGAGGCACCTCAGCCTCTGGCTACCACTGAAGTCTTACTGAGAATGGGAATCCTGGAGCCTAACGGATATGATTTGGATGTGCATGTTCGAGTCTTATACCCAATGCCATTCATACTGCCTGCTTCCCCCATAATCCCACTGATAAAACCACTGCTCCACACCCTTCTCTTTGCTACAGTAACATCTGTTCCCCCATTCAGGCCCTTTGCTTAAGATGCCCACGACTGTGTGTATGATATTTCTGTGGCCTCCAACCCAACTCTGCTCTGATGCACTGTGGGGCCTCCCTAGGTAAGCCCTTGTGCAGCGGCTGGGGAACAGCTGAGCAAAACCTTTAAAATGACATAYACTCATTTTCACCTCATTTATCTGAAGTGGCTCTGAGGGGAGTGTCACTTATTTCCCATGACTGTGAAACTTATTTGTACATTAAACATTTCTCCCATTTCCTTAATAGTTTCATTAAAAACAAAAAAGCATTCCTAGACGTAATCAAGTGTTGACTATGGCTTGAAGTAGACGGTCTTTCCTCCTGCCCAGTTTCTCCTTTGGAGAACCCACCCGGCTCTCAAACTCAGAAGTCCTCTGTGGACAGCCACAGGGCTCTAGCTGTCTCTGTCTTCCAGACACTGCTCTTGAGCCCTGGCTGTGTCCGCTTCCAGTCGCTCCTCTGCGCCTCCCTCTGCAGAGCCAGCCAGTGCCAGGCTCTCTGTGCTAAGACTGGAGGAGCTCCCGGAGGGGCAGAGGTTCGGCCTGACACAGGCAGCCTGTGCCATGACACCCCAGGCAGAGGGGGCTCCACTTTGGAAGGCTGAGATTTTGCTTTTTACCAGATTTTCTCTTAAACAATTTCTTTTCAGTTAAACTTACTGTAATTATGTATCTGGTTAAATTTTATGCTAACACACAATTTAAATAAGAAGAGAATTGCTGTTTCTGTGAATTTAAAGTTGAATGCTCTGGAAAAACTGGATAAAAAGCCAAGTGCTTTAAAAAGCTACCGTGCAATTACAGGAGTAAAAGGAACTGTTGAGGCTCCAAATAACAAAATAAAAAGCCTCCAGTGCAGGGCTGGAGCACTGTGCGTTGGCTTCCCACGGACAGAAGCCCTGGCTTGGATAGGGGTGAGGAAGGTGGGGGGACATGCTTTGCTGGAGCCTGAGGAGCAGCTGTGGCCCAGAGTTGAAAGGGTGGAGAAGAGCACATATGAGCTCTTCAAAAGACAAGACGGTGGGCCAGTGAGACAGCGAAGGCCTGCTCGCCCGCCCTCTGATCCTGCAGGCCTGGGAACCAGAGTCTGGTCCCAGAACCCAGGAAAAAGAACCAATCCACTCAATTGTTCTCTCACTGCCACGTGCATACTGTGGCATRTGTATGTGCTCACAGTGTGTGTGGGTGTGTATGTGTGTGTTCGTGCATGTGTGGGAATGTACACACACAAATAATAACTAAAACAATGTTTACAAGATAAAGAGCAAGCCCAGCAAGCAGGGCTGGCCGGCCTGGTGACAGTGGCTCTGCTCTCTGCTGACTGATCGGATCCACACGACCATCTGCAGACCTATTTTCACTACATGTTTGTTTTGTTTAAGGCATCACCTATTCCATGGATTTCCAATAGCAAGTCATATTTCGTTATGTCTCCTGTATTAGACTTCTTTTCAAACTTCTCATATTCTGCTACTGTTGTTTAGATAAACAGGGAATTTTTTAACTAAGAGAAGGAAGAAAAGAAAAGACCTCCACAAATCACCTTAGGTTTGACTTGACCATTGCTATGTGGAATCTTAAAACACAATAGAAATAACTATTTCCAATGTTTCATTCGGAATATAATAAAATAGCATTCTGTATATAGAGATGGCAAAAGCAAGGCCTGCAGAAGTACAGCAACTCATGCAGACAGGGCCTCACTATGCAGCACCCGTGTGGCCTGGAACTGTGTAGACCAGGCAGGCTTTGAATTCGAAGATCCACCTGTCTCTGTCTTCCAGGTGCTGGAATTAAAGGTACAAGCCATGTGACTTGAGATTTGCTTTATTTACGTGTATATGTATGTGTGTTTGTGACTGCAGAGGTTAGAAGAGGGTGCTGGACCCTGTGGACGTGGAGTTATACTCTCCTGACATGGGTGCTGGGAAGTAAACTCTGGTCCTCTACAAGGGTAATCTGTGCTCTTAACTACTGACCCATCTCTTCAGGCTTCTTAGAAGTTACTCAGTAGTAACTGAGAGCCTTGTGCATTCCTAGAGTAAAGCAAGAGGGCACAGGAGCAGGTCAGGCCTGACCTTTATCCTCATGGACAGACGCATGGCTGTTTAACGCACCAATACAGCAAACACGAAGTGGGCCAGCCAGGGCACACATGGGCCAGCAGAGCCACTGTGACCCTCTCCACCCTCTGAGCACAGAAGCCTTGCACAGCTTTCATAATCTTTAACTATCCTCTGTGTCAACATCTCCATCAGCCAGACAAGTTGCAACAGAAACCAGGCACACTCACTCTGTGTAGAGTCCTGACATTGTTACCCAAACGCACAGTCACAGGTGCTCCTGTCCTGTCCTGTCGGCTAAGTAATAAGGCTTGGTGGACACCTGCCAAGGCAGGAGCAAGGTTATCAATGATGGTGACCATTCACACATATGCACAAGTCTCTCCCCAGTGTCACGCCACCCCTCTCTGGAACACTGCAGGAAAGAAGGAACGCTGAAGAATCTGCTAGATTTGACCTTGATACAAACTGGGATAAGCCACAGGCACTGTCTGTAGGCAAGGTCTGAACATTACAAGCAATTACGCAACTGTAAAAGTTTACAGGAAAACATACTTGACAGCCATAGCCTATGAGGGCTGGGGGGTAAAGTCCTTACTCTAAGCAAGCTTGATAACCGGAGTTCTATCCCCAGGCCCTAGCAAAGGGAGAGAGAACCGACTCCACATGCATCACTCCATCAGACACACACAGGAATGATAAGGAAAGAAAAGATTTTGAAAATAAAAGAACAGTGGGAGAAAGGCTAGCGGCACTCTACACAGGACCCAGCAGGCTTCTCTGTTAACACTTAAGCAATCTAATTACTGTATGTGGATGAATTTACCACAAAGGAACTAAAATCAACAGCCATGATTGGTTTTCCTCTACTTGGCTGCATTTAAGTGCTGTCCTAACGGTTGGCTACAAACCAAGTTCTAACCAATTGAGCAGAGCCAGCTCTGCTGCAAATGACCAGCAATGGGCCAAAGAAACCAAAAATTTCATATTCTGGCCACATCACAGCAGGAGTGACGAAGCCTTTGCCAGAGATTCGGACTTAAGCAACTCTATCAGCCTAACTAGGCAGAAGGCAGGAGAAACGAGCTGAAGCAGATACCCACAGAGACAAAGTACAGAGGGAGGCAAGAGTTCCCACAGGTGCCCGGCAGAACTGGAGCCTAGAGTCCAAGGCTGTTCCTAACTGCAGCAGCCAAGGATGCTGGGACTTTTCTGATGGATTTTGGGCAGTTTCATTGAGACCCAGATTCTAAGCTTTAGCCACCGACCTGGCTCTGCAATAAAACCAGAGTCTACCTGTTGTACCCAGTGATTTTCTTGATCCTGGGCAGAGCTCTGGCTGTGTGGCTCTGAGGGCTATGGTCCTTGTAGTTGATAACAGGAGCATATCTGAAACCCACCAACCCGTGCATCTGTTTGCTCTCACCAACTCCAGATATCTAAACAACCCACTCTTCCTTAAGTCCAGGACAGTTCATCAAGGCCTGATGTCCTTTTTGGTCAAGGGTAGTGTGAACAGGACTGGCCCTCAAGTAGAATAAATCAAGCCCAGGATTCCCTCAGAACCACAGGAAGGACTGTGGAGTCCTAGGGCCCTGTCTTGAATCTGCCTGGTCCTCTGATATCCCACACTAGCAAAGTTTGCCTGGGGCCACTGTTCTCACATGATGAGTCACCACATGGCTGTGATGAGTCACCTTGCTCCACCATCCTGCTCGGGCCTCAGGGTCTTGGCACAGTGTGCCACAGCTGACCTCTGTGTGTAACTGTTCATCTGTTAATGATGGAATTGGTTTCACTATCCCCAATTTCTACTGCTCTCTTCTATGGCTATAAAAGGATACAGGAACATGAACAGACAATGCATTTGAGTCTTGGAACAGGAATGCAGGAATGGACCTACACACACACACACACACACACACACACACACACCCCTACCTAACTCTATGAATACACACTTACAAAAACCAGAGAAGCAGGAAACAGGCATCCATGGGGTGGGGGTGGGGTGGGGACCAGCACAGCATTCCCTCTCTGGAGTACATCCAGACTGTTGGCAGAGCCTCCGGCTGCCACTGCTTAGGTCCTTCATGAGCTTTCCCCGGGGCTGCACAGGGCATGGGACAGGCAGGCTCTGCACCTGGACCCCTCTCCTCCCAGGCTTGCGCATGTGCCAGCAGGAACCTCCGGAATGCTGCAAGGATGACTGCTACTGAGGGATACACAGCAGGACACAGAACATGTAGCCCTGCAACAGGATCAATTTCATCATTTGAAGAAATGGTGTGAGATCCAGCCCGGGTTTTCTAGGATACGTTCACAAGATTCATTCAGAAACTCTTTTTTTTTTTTTTAAAAAAAGATAAGGTCTCAGTCTGGTAGCCCAGGCTCACCTTAAACTCAGAGATCTACCTGCCTCTGTCTCCCGAATGCTGAGATTATAAAGGCCTGTGCCACCATGTCTGGCAAGTCACTGATTTTGATAGTCTTGTCACTTTATTCCATCACAATGATCCTCTTTCACACGCCACACACGATGCTCAGCCTCAGAACAGCAATGAGGGCTAACACCGAACTAGGACAGACATTCTGACCGCTCTGCAGAGCGGCACCCTTCAATGCTTACAAAGACAAGAGAGCAGCAACCATAAGATTCCAAAGAACAAAATCCCCTGCACCTCACAGCCAACTCCCTCTCTTCTTAGGTCCCACACCCACTACTAAAGCAGCTTGGATACAAAATACAAAAAGGAAACAGTGCATTTGTACTGAACAGGCACTAATTTTTCCTTTTCACAATACCTTGAAACAATACAGCATTAACACCTATTAACATAGCATTCACAGTGTATTTCAAGTTCTCCAGGCAGAATTCCTGAGTGTTGGGGGCAAGTGACATGACTGAAACCAAACCCTGTAGAAACAGAGGGCTGACTGCCCGTTCACAGCAATCGTGACAAGCGACCCCACATTTTCTCATCCCTGCTTGCTGTTCTCAACAAACCTGTGTCTGCCTAAGCCTGCGCTGATACCAGGGCCTTCTCAGAGCACCAAACAACTCCACAGCACAGACTGAGATCCTCCCAGTCTCCACTTTTGTCAGTCTTAACAAGTCTGAGCTCTGTTCAGCACGGCAAGGTTTTGAACCCTAGGTGCCACTTCCTAGCCTCTGCGGCTTACTCTTCTGCCCTTGCCTGACTCTTCCTGTCAGGAATGCAGAGCCACAGGCCAGGCAAACATGCCGTCCAGGTCCCTCCCTCCTGGACCACAGGGCAGGTCTGGGGAGTGACAGCTCCGCACCCATGCAGGAGCACATGAGGAGTGGGGCGGTGGCTTCAAGCTGGACATACAACAGGGYGCTCTGGGTACTCACAGTCTGCCGTGTACTCCACCTGGGAGGGCTGAGCAGGGGTGCCATCTGCCGTGGGTGGGGCTGGAGCTGAGCTGTCAGCCTGTGCTTTACGGACAAGGGCTGCTAGAGGGTGATCCGGGTCCACCACCTTCAAGGGCTAAAGACAGAGAAGACACGTGGCCTTAGCATTGTCCACATTCTGAACCATGTACAACTTTGCTATTGAGAAGAGACTCAACCTTACAGTCTGTGGACATGCCTTAAGAAAACCTCAGCACACAGTGAGACTCAGTGAAAGCTCCACCRCAGAGGCAGAGTCACTTACATCAGCCCCAGAAGAAGAAACGAACAGGACCCGAGAGGCCATGAAGGCAGGACTGCATGCCCGAGTCCAGTGTCAGAACCACGCCTGAGCACAAGAGTGCTCCTCCGAGCACACTAGCCTTGCTGCTGCCTGTTCGGTGCTGGCCTACTGGCTCAGTACAGCTCCTGGAACTCTCCTCCTTGGGCCTCTGAAAACCACCACCCTCAATCCCTCCCCTGAACATGCCACCACCGGTGAGAGCACATGCCCAAACACAACCTTCTAGGCAAGAGCCACTGTTATTTAAGCTAGGGACACAGAGGTTCTATCCAGTTGAAGCCAAGTGCTCCAGCTGGCTGTGAGAATCGGAGGAACTATACGGGCTTCGTCTCCATAACAACTTCTAGGCAAAGAGCAGAGGAAGCATCAAGACCAGACGGCAAGTCACTGAAGTGTGCATGACAAACTCCCCCAACTCCAACCTCTCCTTCTCATCGACAGCTCTCACCCGCCCCTCATAGATTCTGTCTTCTAGATCACAAGCGGCAGTCTCATAAAGATGGGAGGAGGCCAGAGGGCAGAGCATGTATTTAGGAACTGTCTATGACAGGAACCAAGGCTCCAGGAAGCAGACATTTTAAAAACCTAGAAAATCTAATCCTACTAAATTACAATCTACACAACAAAACAGCTTCCAAATCTTCACCGACACTATTTATATAATAAGACCACGATCGTTTGCTTGCGAGGYGCGCAATGTAGGCACGTAGAACAAGTGCTTCATCACCACATGGGACAGGGAAAGCAGACACCTCGGTGATAAGACAGCTGCACCACAGGGGCAGCAGGCTTTGTTTCCAAATGTAAAGGAACAGCGATTTCGTGACAGTGCAAGCATGGCCTAGTGAGAGAGGAGATAAAGACCTTCATCAGCTCTTCCAGGCGGCTGCTCTTCTTGGACGCAAAGAGAGATGGGTGCAGGTAACTCCCATCTTCCTCATCATCTTCCTCTTCGTTGTCAGAGGTTGGCCCAGACTCTGGAATTAAATTCAAGATGTTAGCCAGGCGTGGTGGCGCATGCCTGTAATCCCAGCACCTGGGAGACAGAGGCAGGCCTGGCCTACAGAGGGAGTTCCAGGACAGCCAGGACCTCACAGAGAAACCCTGCCTCGAAAAACCAAAAAAATAAAAAAATAAATAAAAATTCAAGATGTTGAGTATCAGGTTTGATGGCACACACTTGTAATCCCAGCATTCGAGAAGCAGAGGCAGGTGGACAGTCACAAGACTCTACCTCCCAAAATTTTTCATTTTTGGTTTAATTGTCAACATGTGTTAAATTATCACTGTATTCTATAAATATGCTCACCAAGATCATATTTAAAGAGATTCTGCTTGGTGGCGGATACTTGTAACTAATCCTAGCACTTGGGAAGTRGAAGCAAAAGGATCAGGTGAAGGCTAGCCTGGGGTTCATTAGCCACAGTTTCAAAGACCACAATAAACACGGGGCTAGAGAGAGGGCTCAGCAGTTAAGAATATTAGTTCTTCTTCTAGAGAACCTATCTGGTCAGCTCATAATTGCCTGTAACTCTAGCTCCAGGGGACTCGAAACCTTGACTTTCACAGGAACCCAAACAGATGTGGCATAGACTCAAAAAGACACCAACAACACATACATGTAAATATATGTCTCCCCCCCCCCCCCAACTAGGTTTCTGTGTAGCCCTGGCTGTCCTGGAGCTCGCTCTACAGACCAGGCTAGACTTGAACTCAGAGATCCTCTTACCTCTGCCTCCCAAGTGCTGGGATTAAAGGTGTGCATCACTACTGTCTGCCATATAAGAAATAAATCTTAAGCAAACAGATAAATCTTATATTAAAAAGACAGACGGACTAACTTTGGGAGCCAATGAGTTTGATCCCCAGAATCCATCTGGTAAAAGCAGACAAATAACTCCTGCAGCTTCTCCTCTGACCCCACRTGCACGCCATGGTTAAGAACAGGCCCACATATCATACAAATAAGTAAACATTCAAGAAGAGCAGCATGGGCTGGGTGTGGTAGCACAGGCCTTCATTCCCAGCACTGGGAGCCAGAGAGCTGGGCCTGAGTTCTGAGGCAGTGGGGTCTACATAGGGGGAGGGGAGGAGGAGGGGGGAGGGAGGGAAATGAATACAAACGAGTTGTGGAAAACCTTGACGGCTGACAAGGGCAGAGACCTACTTAAGTTTTTGTTCCTTGGGTATCTGTACACCAAGACTATGGGGTAATGTTCCTCATGGTTCTACAAGTTGTTTAGAAAAGAGCTAAAGAGAAGGGAGTGCCTCCTCGCCACTTCCCAGCCTCCCCTTGGCATTGACAGGAAAGCTATAATGGAATTTTTTATTTTCAAAATGGGCAAACCCTCGATTCCTGAAAGCAAGTGCGTCCTATGCACTGTCCTAAGCACTGTGGTGCAGGCGCCGAGGGAATAACCCAGAGTCAGACAGTCTCCTCTGCAAACTGTTACGCAGCCAAGCGAGAGGAAACGTTTGCAGCACTTGGCTCTCTCCGATATTTAACCATATTCCAACCATCGGGAAAGTAAGGACTGAGGTTGGTAACCCACGTGCCAGCAGAGCTAATCAGCAGCACAAGAACGCAAGTCCGGATTTCAGTCCCGCTCCTGAGAATGGGGATCTTACACTTCCCCAACGCCCGCCTGCCCGCCCGCCCTGACAGGCCACGTACTTTTCTTCTCCTCACTCTTGCTCTCGGCTAGCACCGTGTACCGTCCTTCCTTCATGGCTTTCTGGATGAATTTGTAGTAGGGGTTGAGGTAGTGATCAAACCGCAGGAAGTCGAACTGGGAGTTTCGAGCTTGCTTGGCCTTCAGCATGATCTCGAACTGTGCTCCCTGCTTGCACACGAAGTTGGCTGTGCGCTCAATGATGGCATGCATTTTGGCTGTTGGTGGCTGGGGAAGAAGTCATGTCGTCAGTCTATGTATGTACATACACCCCCCCCCCCCACACACACACGCGCGTTACTGATTTAATAAAATGAACCGGCTTCGTTTTACTGTTCAAGTTTGAGAATACGCTATTTCAAGGTCGGTGCCAAGGCCGGCAGGTGGATGCGCTTATCACCAGTTCCGACAACTTGAATTCAGTCACAAACTATGTGGTGGAAGGAGAGCTGACTCCTGAGAGCTGGCCTCTCGCCTCCATTTGTGTATTGTGGCACATATGTGCCCACGATGTCCCCAGAATGTACAATATTTTTAATATCAACAAAGAGAGTTTACACTCAAAAATTACATGGAAAAACTGCTTATGTAACCTCGGGAGCGCATCCTTCATAAAATAAAAGTGGCTTAATTTCTCAGGTTTAGTGGCTAATTAATAATGTCTTCGTTACTTTAAAAAGAAGAAATGTCAAAACTAACAAGATGGCTTATGGGTAAAGGTATCTCCTGCTAAGCCTRATATTCTGAGTTTAGTCTCTGGACCCGACATGGTGGAAGAAGTGACCCCTGCAAGCTGTCCTCTGACCTCCAGAGAGATGCAGTGGTGCAGTGTCCCCGCCACCACCAAACAAATGAATTGTGATAACACATTTTTTGAAAAGAGAGCAGTGTCTATAGTTTTAAAGTTATTTGGCTCTTGAATAAACTAGGTTCCATATTAAAGGAAATCCAGTGTGGGACACAGGCCTGATGAAGATTTTCACCAGCTCCGATTTAACGAAGACTCATTTGTAAAACAGGCCATTCTATAAACACGTCAAGGATCAGGATCTCTCCAGCATGACCCACAGAGGGGGGCGTGACTACAGCACACAGGCTCTCGGTGGACCGGTCAGCTTGCTGGCTCCAGTGTCTTAAAAGCAGCTACTATGATGACACTATGACTGCAGCAGCTCAAACAAGCACCAACCACTGCACAAAACCAAAGCCTCTTAGTTTCTGGCTTTGTTTTTGTTTGTTTTCATACTTTTATTTATTTTTGTATGTGTGTGGGTGCTCCAGTGGAGCTCAGAGGACAGACTGCAGGAATCAGTTCTCTTCTGCCACATGGGTCCCAGGGGTAAGATTCGGGTTGACAGGTTTAATGGAAAGTGCTTTCACCTGCTGAGACATCTTGCCAGTCCCAAAATATCATATGAACATACCTCATGGCCTACTACCATGATAATAAAATGTAAGAAAAACTATTTCTCCTGGAGAAAGTCATTTATAATGGTTAACTCTGTCAACTTGACAGACTCTAGTATCATCTGAGAGATGAACGTTTGTACATGCCTATTGGAGATCTTGATTACTGTTAACACAGGTGGGAAGACCCGCCCACCGTGGGTGGCACCATACCCTGGCTTGGCTCTTGGACTCTAGGTAGAGCCGCGGAGCTGAACAGAGGCATCCATCCATCCCTCTCTGCTCCTGATTACAGATGCAATGTGACCAGCTGCTTCAAGCTCCTGCCCTCGCGCCTTCCCTGCCAGGATGGACTATACCTTGAACTGTATGTGAGAATTAAGCCCTTTCCCACTTACGTTGCTTCTGTCAGGGTACTTTACCACAGGATCAGAGACTGAGACAACATTCTCTGCATCTTTACTATGCAGATCTTACATTCTCTTTCATCTGGAGCCATCACTACAATCCCAGGGCTACTAAGCACTATTTTAAGAAGATACTTTGTAAGCCTGGCTGCTGGCTTTTGATCCCAGCACTCAAGAGTGCAGAGGCAGACAGAGCTCTATGAATTCCAGGTTAGACAAGGCCATATATTAAAACACTATCTCAAAACCAGAACAAAACAACTCCACCATAAAAAAAGAAAAGAAAAGAAAACAACAACAACAACATAAACAATAGCTAACAAGGACATGGGGTACAATTCAATGGCAGAGCACATGCTTAGCACCCACAGGCTCTGGGTTTCTGGGTTTGAACTCTGGCACTAAATWATCACGTACAAGCCCAAACAAACAACCAAACTCCCCTCCACCTGCAAACAAGCACAAACTCAAACCAACAAATAGTGGGACAGCCACAGGACAAGAAGCCCCCAAGGACAGATTTCCCAAGAGCTATGAGAAGTTCTGGACAGGGGACAGGAAGGGACAGATCAGTAGGAAGGCAGTGTAAGTACGGAGGAATCTGTGTCTTCCTAGTGAAGAAATGTTTTGCCCAGAGGTCCACTAAGTGCCAGGTCTGTCACAGGACACAGCCATAGTCACAGAAGAACTAGCAGAAGATGTGGCAACTGTTTCCTATCAGGAGTAGAAACAAGCTCTCCCCAACCAAGCCTCAGACCCCTGCGGCACAAAGGAAAGGAGACACAACTTCAGCAGGAGGTGGAAACTACCTGGAGAATCACACACCGACACAAGACCTGGTGCTAGAGCAGCACCCACAGGTGGGGGATGAGGACCCCTTCTTTTTCACAGATGAATGGACAACAGCCAGGAAAGTCCAGGGTTTCTCCTACATCACGTGACTGGGATTTCCAGACAGGAGTGCAAACAAGCACAGACGCACTGGCACAGGCCTGGGGCACGCACGGTGTGTCCACATAAGAGCCTACTGTCCCATGAAAGACTAAAAAGTTACCGAAAATACCTAATGAGTCTTCTCTCTCATTTCCCACTGTCTAGTGTATTCTTCCAGAAACATGTTCTAACAGGTTTGCTAAGCAGCAGAATTTCTAGGCCCCTGGACCTGACCAGTGTTGGATTGCAGAATCCAGTAAAATGTAATGCTAACCCACAAGGAAGCCCATGAGTTCATGAGCACCTGGAAGACATCAGTCACAGCTCAAGACTCATCACACTAGGTGCAGACACCCATGTCTGTCATTACTAGTCTTGGGACTTGAGGAGGGAGTGACTTGAGGGGCTGAACAAAGGACTCTGCACTTCACCTTACAAGGTTCCACAGGGCAACACTGCCAGCTGGAATAGGTGGCTAGCTCGTGTGTGGAACTCAGGGAAGAACAAAGGGTTTTAGAGAGCTGGAGTAGAGATGATAACTATACCATGTCAGGACACATACTACATAAATACATATTTGGAGGAAAAACCCAGCTTTTCTGTGTTTCTTCCTTTGGAGCAGAAAAACACATCCATAAAGTTACCATTAAAGAAAGAAAGAAAGAAAGAAAGAAAGAAAGAAAGAAAGAAAGAAAGAAAGAAAGAAAAGGAAAGGAAAGGAAAGGAAAGGAAGGAAGGAAGGAAGGAAGGAAGGAAGGAAGGAAGGAAGACAGCCAGCCAGCCAGCCAGCCAGCCAGCCAGCCAGCCAACCAGCCGTGTGGTGGTGGCCCACGCCTTTAGTCCCAGCACTTGGGAGGCAGAGGCAGGTGGATTTCTGAGTTC
>BDUI01000736.1:201217-216743 GCA_002335545.1 Apodemus speciosus | reverse complement strand
CATGAAGCAGCACTGCCATTTAAGACTTATTTTTTCAGGAATACTTTATCCTTGTCAAGGATAATCAAAAGTTAACTTAAAGGACCAACCAACTGATTGATGGGGACAGGAGCCCCTGGCTAGCATATATGAAAAGCAGTATACTGAAACATGAGGTATATTATTCAGTCCTATTATCCTTTTCTGCCTATACCCTATCTCCTCAACACAGGAACCAACCACATGACTTCATGCTTAGGAACATAATGCCTAAGTTTTCATACTTACAGACAGACTTTATACTTACATATCATTCTCAACCACCTTTTTGGGAAAATTGGATCAAACAGTAGTTTAAATAATATTTATAAGTCAGAAGCTTCCAAAAGGATCTCTTGACTTTCTACTGCTTCTTTCTGGTATCACTTCAATAGACTTAAAAAGCCAGCTTCTTTTGTAGGTAATGATATGATTATAACTCTTGGCATCCTTTCCTGATAGACATCTCTCAATCTTTGTAAAGTTTAAATATTACTCTATGAAAATTTTTGAAATATAAATTATGGTATTTAAAAAATTGTACATGGAGCTGGAGAGATGGCTCACCAATTAAGAGCACTGGCTTCTCTTCCAAAGGATCCAGGTTCAATTCCCAGCACCAATTCCCAGATGGTTATGGTATCTCATAACCATCTTTAACTCCAACCCTAGGGGATCTGATGCCCCCTTTGTCTTCCATAGGCACTGCACACTTGCAGTGCACAAACATACCTGCAGGCAAAATAACCATCCATATAAATAATAAATGAAAATTTAAAAATTATGCACATATAACAAAATATAAAAACTTAATATTTTCCTGGATCACTTTTTCTGAGTCTATTGATGTACATCTAACATTCTCTGCCTAAGATTTCAGTTTTTGTTTCTGCTTTAACTCTCTAGATCATAAGCTTGATAGAAGAGGAGACTACCTTTTCTAAGATAAAGTATAAAAATATTTATAGCTAAAAGCAATCTATTTTCTATTTCCATGCATAGCTTAGATCAGAGAAAATTTCAGCTAAGTAGATGGCAAAGTTAGAATTGTTGCCTTGATGACAATTTCATTTCTCAGCATGTAGAATAATTCGAGCAAGTAATTGCTACTGTGATCATAATTCCAAACATGAAGAAATAACTGTTTGGTGAAACAGTAGTGATAAGAACCTTGAGAGAAAGCGGATGTGCATCTTAGAGTTTGTAATAATGATGGATGTGGTATTGATGGCCTCTCATCCTTACAGAAATTAGACTTAAATATAGCTTTATCATCCTGGTACTGAAATCATGAAGTCTTTCAGAACTGAGCAATTCTAATTTCTGGACAATAGACAAGGAAAAGAAATGTCTAAAATAGTCACATTCCACCGTTCTTGTGCCTTAATGCACCAGAAGAAGCATGACTTATATCACTCCAGAAAGTACATGAGCACACATCATACTTTTCAGAGAAGCATATATAATTTAAAACTCCACCCAAAAGGGCATTCTCGACTCCCTAACCCCCTCACAAACACATCATTTATCAGTGTGACTGCATAGTACATTCTTCAATATGTCCATATGCAACATGATACAAAAGTACACAAATCTAGTTTTAGTAAAGAACATAATTCTAAAAATAGTGTCACAGAGGTCAGAGCCTTATGAAAATGCTAAGGACCTCTGAATGTATGCATAATAAATGGAACTAAAAATAGTTCTCTTTAAAGCAAGAAAATGAAAGATCTGGTCCTGCTTGGCATCCTGTTGAAAGTGACAGCTGGCACTACTAGTTGCCCAGACCTCTATCAATGAGAATGATATCCAAATAGAAAGGCATGGATAAAATAATTAAGAGAGAAATTGAAGCTCAAAGTAAGTGAAAAGTATGAAAATGTATATCTTCTTTTTTGAGTCTCTAAGACCAGACAAACTAAGGGTAGAGGAAGAGGCTGCAATCACAAAACCACTACAAGGTGACCATCCTTAATATGAAAATATGAAATATACAGGAGCATTAGCATAAGCCTATAATCCCAGAACTTGAAAGGCTGAAGCCAGAGGATCACAACTTCAAGACCATCCAGGTCTACAGAGTAAGACTCCCTACCACCAAATATAAATAGATAGGTAGGTAGATGGATGGATGGATGGATGGATGGATGGATGGATGGATGGATGGATAAATTGGTGGATGGATGATGGATGGATGATGGATGGATGGATGGACGGATGGACAGGCAGATGAGAGATAGATACATATATCTGAAATGCAAAATGCACTGGATGCTAAACTATTTGAAACCCAACATGATACTACAAGTGGAAAATTCTGTATTCAGCCTTATGAGACAGGTTACAATAAAAAACAGGCATATTAAAAATGTATTACCTTTCTTTCAGGCAGTTATACATGGAACAATGTATATTTATACATTTTATATTTAGACTTAAGTCCCAATCCCAGGTTATCTTATATGAATATACAAATAGAATTAGGTTTTTTAAAAAACTAAATTTGAAACTTTTATGATTACTGTAATTTCAAATAAGGAATATTTAATCTGTACTCCAGATTTTAAGACATTATTTTAAGAATAAGCTCCAAAAGAGAAGAAATAAACAAACTCTTTTTTTCTCAAACTGAGAGGCTGGGAGTGATTTGGAAATACTGCATATCTCTAAATTTGGCAATTACTATCAGCAAAATTCTAAAAATATTGTTTCAGTGAAATGCTTTATGTATATAGTGAAGAAAATGTCACTAGAACCTTTAAGTTCATTCTCTGAGAGTAAGTCACTAAGGAAAGTATAGATTTTTTTGTAATTTGTTTGCTTGTTTGGTTGGTTGGTTAGTTGGTTGGTTGGGTTTTTTTTTTTTTTTTTTTTTGAGATAGGTTTTCTTTATGTACCTCTGGCTGTCCTTGAACTCACTCTTCAGACCAGGCTAGCCTAGAATTCACAGAGAAATTTTCCTGCCTCTACTTTCTGAGTGCTGGAATTAAAGAATGCACCACCACCCCTGACCAATGCATCATTTTTTGGACAGGGTTACTAAATTAAACATAGAAAAGGGGATATGAGGAAATTCTGATCCTTGAGGGGGACTTATTAGAGCTAGTTGAACTTCATTTGTTTGCTGTAAGCTAGAGAGAGCTATCCAGTGGATTACTGTAGAGCTGTATTGATAGATTCCTATCAATAACTTGGACAAATATATTGAATATTTAGATCATAGAAAGCTATAAATAATTACATATTTGAAAACTGGTATATATAGGAAAAATTTAGGATGAGATAATATTTGAGAATAAGAAAAAGAAGCATAGAGAAGAAGGTCTTTTGTTTACTGTAGAACAAATTTCTAATAGGGTTTGACAATTTAATATTTAATGTTGCAGCGGTATGTCTGATAAGATAGTACCCTCATTTCCAATAAATGAATTTAAAGTGAAATTGGATAACCAACTCTCAGACTGATTGTTAATATGACTCGCTGGGTAAAAAAGTTTAGGAAACTTTCATTGTGTCCCATAGATTTGAGATGGTGCAATATTCTCTATACAGGCTGTTTTGACAATAGCTATTTTTATCATTCTTTTCAAAAACTAAAATTGAGTAATTCCAAATGTCACACCACAGATATTTCATTCAAATCCAACGAAATGGTGATATTTACATTTTTCTGTGGAAGGGGTATGTCCTCCTTGGTCTGGCAAATATCAGACAAATTTCTACCACTGAGCTACATCCTCAGACCCCATATATATTCTGCATGTAAAGCTCCCCTGTGTGCTTACTTTCCCCTCTCATCTTCCTTTGCTTCCAACTATCCTTTAAAAAGGGTTCATTAAATTAGTAGTATACCATTTGTGGTAGAGTTCTACTTGTTTATGTCTCTTTACAAAACATTCCTACCATCAGAGTAAACAACAAATAGACTTATTCTTTTATTTTGTACATATGTATTTTGAAAATAAACATCATAATCATGTTGTTTAAAAGTCAGTGTTTCCTTTGTAGAAGCAGTATAGGCTCCATTTCCACATCGAGCCAGTGGAATACTCTGTCTTGTAGAAGGATCAAGCACTGTTTTATAATTTAGGGTGTTTTCTGAAAGAATCTAGTATTCTGTATTAAACTACTGTGGATTTATCATTTATCTATGAATGTACATGAATTTCTTAGACTTTCTTTCCTATATGTGTATATAGTCTATTTAAATTCTAAATGATGATGTTGAAAATGTACCTAGAAAGTTTAAGTAAAGTAAAATATATTTTCTTCAGCACAAATATTTGTCATTGTTGCTTATCTCTTTTAATAATTATTGAGCCCTTATTATGTGCTAGACAGTTTTATACTCGTGGTCTGGTCTTTTCCAAAAAATATTTTTGGAGTAAGCAAACAACACTCACAGATTTTAACTTTAGTTTTCCACAGTATAAACATGCATGCATGTATGTAAGAATTACCCTTAGATATTTGCTAATCATTTTTCAACTTCCTGCTAATTGTTTCTGCTAATTTTTTAGGTTCTTACTATTTCTCAGCAGTGAGTTTCATTTTATAAGAAGCAAAAAGTCTGTTGCCCTTTTTTCAGGGACCTTTCCAAATGATGCCTTAACAAAGTCTTCGTAGAGTGGGTTATAGTGTTCTTGGGTATTGCTGTGTTAAAAGTAGAAGGTGAGAGAGTTTAGTAAATTCAAATTATTCTCCTCCTTAATATGATACAGTATTCACTCATAAGAAAATTTAACATTTTCTTCTGTTTTATTAGATATCTTATTTTTTAGTTTTTTTTGTTGTTTTAAAATGTTATGATTCTGAGCTGTGGTAGATTTAAAAGAGCATTACAACAGTTGCATGTCTGTGTGCAAATGATTCTGTAAGTGCCTAGTGTCCTAGTCATTCTGGTGGGATAGGGAGTAAAGCAGACATAGTGCTTACCCTGCTAGAACTCTTCTGATGTTCTGTAAAAGTCCCTCAAGCAATCAGCAATAATACAAGGACAAGTTCGTATATATGCATATGCTATAGATAATCTTTCTGGGGTACTTTAGGGAAAAGAAGACTCTAAAATGAAGGCATACATTCCGATCCCACTTCTAATTTCTTTCTATAGCTTCCTTGTCACTGATTCTCTCTAGCTTCTTTTCTCACACGCACACACAAACGAAACATGTTGGGCAAGACTGCTTTCAACTTCTTCCCTAGTTAGATAAATACTCAGTCTCACTAGTGATTCATAAGTACAGGCTTTTAAGACAGATACACTGATTCGCTCCCTGCTTCCCGAGTCCAATTTGTATGATATGTAAATGAATATTTCAGATCTTGAGTAAGAAAATTGATCATTTTTATTTTTTAAACATTTACTTTATTTATGTGTGAGTATGTATCATGCTACTTGCCTTTAATTCCAGCATTTGGGAGGCAGAGACAGGCAATGTTGAGGCTAGTATAGTCTAGATAGCAAGTTCCAGACTACCCAGGGCTACATAATGAGACCTTGTCTCAAAAAAATATATAAGTCAATTTATAGATTTAAATTCAAAAATCTTTAAAATAAAAATGGGGCCTTTGAGATGGCTCAGTGGTTAAGTATACATACTGCTCTTGCAGAGGACCTGAGTACAATTCTAGGCGCATATGTCTGGTAGCTTACAACTGATGTAACACCAGTTCCAAGGTACCTGATATCCTTTGGTCTCCATGGACACTTGCATTGATGTGCACATAGTCCTAAATGCTTGGATTAAAGCATTTACCCTGATATTTGGGCTGTTAAGAGAATTTTGTGATGTCAAATATGCAATCTTGGCATTAGAAGAAGACCCCCGTTGGCCATTTATACTTATGTAAAATAAGCAATTTACATTAACAATTCTTTTAATAAAACATACTTATAAAATCCAATTTAAAAGTTACCAATTGTTAATAAAAACTAAAGTAATTATTACTTTTGCATATACCCTTTGACATTACCAGCATTTGAACTCTTTGGCTTTAGTGGATGCTTTCATTGTAAAGTTTTAAGAAGCATTTCATAAAAGTACCTACTACAGTGCATAGTACATAACAGGACTTCAGTAGATAGTAGTCCTTATTATCAACATAGCTCTCAGACGCGTTCATTGCTTATACCTTCCAATCCTGAGGTTATATACACCTTTGATTTAGAACATGATCCTTGATTTGCTGACCTTAAAATTGTTTTCCTGGTTGTACTTCTTCATTAATTCATTTCTATGTTTAAGCAATCATTGGCTTTGACTGTGGAAAAAAGGAAAAACTTCCTCAAACCCAAATAAATTATGCATCTATTGATTTTCCATTGGCCACATCTTTATTTACCTCCTTAACGRGCTCCTACAAATTTAATCAGCATGATTTCTACTTTCAAAATGTGTTGCTACTTCCCACTGAGTTATTACCTTGGAGACATTTGTTCTTAGAGATTAAGGTGTTTAAACTCCAAAGAACATTTTAGAAGCACAGCAATCTAGGTGAGGCCCAAATCCTAGTGTATGTATTTCTAGGCAGTTATCAGAAATAAGTAGGATCCACAGGTCAGCACCAAACTTTCCCTTATCTACTGCTCTCTTTTTTCAGAAACCCCTTGCCAGAAGGCAAAATAATCAAATTCCATTTCTCCTCTGGTTAAGTAATACCAATTTAGTCAATTTTGTGTTGATAACATATTATTCCAAGTTTTCTTATACTTCAGTTTTACAGTTTTCTTTTGTCATGGCCTAAGGGTTTACTATGTAACACAGGCTAGCCTTGAACTTGCTGTACTCAGAAATTTCAGTTCCTACCTTATCCTCTCTTCTGCTTTGGTTATAAATATACACCAACAAATCCAGTTAAATTTTAAACAGTGGTATTATTTTTAATTATATAAATTTTAAGGCAATTGCGGGATTTCATATACCTTACTTACCTTTACTAAAAGATTGTAACCCAATGTGACATGGTGGCATATGTTTCTTATCCCATAGTTTGGGAGATAGAAGCAGAAGGACCAGAAGTTCAAGGCCAGCCTAAACTTCATAATCAGTATGTAGCCCGGACTGCATGCAATTTATCCCAATCAAAATGTCAATGCCATCCTTCACAGAAATAGCAAAGATAGACTTAAAATTCATAAAGAATTATAACAGCCAAAGTCACAAAAAGCGACAGTTACAAAATCATCATGGCACTGAAACAAAACAGACATATATATCAATGGAGAAATGACATTGTCTCCAATAAATGGTTCTAGGAAAACTATTTATCGACATGTAAAGGAAAGAAAATAGAACCATCTCTCTCACCATATGTAACAACCCATTTCAAATGGTCAAAGACCAAAACTTTTGAYACAAAATATTTTTGTCTAAAAGAAATTCAGGAACAAAGATGGAGCAGGGACTGAAGGAATGGCTGACCAGCGAGCAGCCTAATTTGAGACCATCACAAGAGCAGGCACCAATCCCTAACATTATGGATGGTATACTGTGCTTACAGACAGGAGCCTAGTGTGGTAGCTCTCTGAGAGGCTCTACCCAGCAATTGACTAAGACAGATGCAAAGACACACAGCCAAACACTGGACTGTGGTTGGAGACCCATATGGAACAGTTAGGGTAAGGATTCAAGGCCCTGAAGGGTATGGCTACCCCACAGTAGGACCAACAATGTCAACTAACCAGGACCTCTGGGAGCTCCCAGAGACTGAGCCACCAACCAAAGAGCATTCATGGGCTAGTCCAAGGCCCCTGTACATAGGTAGCAGACAGGTAGCTCAAGTCTTCATGCGGGTCCCCCAACAACTAGAGTGGGACTGTCCCTAAAGCTGTTGCCTGTCTCTGGAACCCCTTCCCCTAAATGGGCTGCCTTTTCTGGCCTTAGTGGGAAAGGATGCACCTAATCTTGCAATGACTTGATCCACTAGAAATGGGGAGAATACCGGAGGGAGGGCGGGAACCCTCTCAGAGGAAAATGGGAGGGGGAATCAGGAAGAGGCAGTATTGTGGATGCAAATAAATACTAATACTAATACTACTACTACTACTACTAATAATAATAATAATAATAATAATAATAATAATAATAATAGCTAGTAAGAGAAAAAAGTAAGGTAAACATTTCCAATTATAGGCAAAAATAATTCCAGCAGTTAACATATGGGACTTTATGAAATTAAAAAGTAAGTAAAGCAGTTAATTGGGTGAAGAGGTATCCTACAGAATGGAATAAATCTTTGCTAGCTCTAAACCTATCAAAGTACCAATATCCAGAGTATACAGAAAAGACAAAAGCTGAGAAATGAAATGTCCCAATCAACAAGTGAAGTAATGAAATAAGCCAGTAGTTCTCAAAAGATAAAATACAAATGACAGTACACTGATAAAAAAATGCTCTGCCTCATCAGCTATCAGAGAAATACAAGTTGAAAATACACTGAGTCCAGTTGGTGCTACTCATAGATTTACAAATTTGAGTTTCTCTGATGGCTGATGATTTTTTAAAAATGAGGACACAAAGTTGGGGGTATGGAATGTGGGTGGATCTGGAAAGGAGATATAAGAGGTGGTGAATATGAAATTCTCAAAGAATTAATATTTTTTGAGATAATATAATCATAACATTTCTCCCTTAAGTAGCCTTTTTAAAAACTACATTGGTGGGCTAGAGAGATGGCTCAGCCATCAAAAAACCTAGAATACAGAGCCTATTTTAATGTATATCATATGGCTGTAGTATAGTATGCTCTCAATAAATGCCAATTAGACTGAGGGGGTAAAAAACTACATTGAGACCCTATTTCAACCTAGTCAAAATGGCAACTATCTTGGTCAGTGTTCTGTTGCTGTGAAGAGAAGCCATGACCATGACAAGTCTTATAAAAGAAAGCATTTAATTGGAGCTTAGTGACAATTTCAGAGGTTTGGTCCACTATCATGTCAGAGAACGTGGTGGCATGCAGGCAGAAATGTAGCTGAGGGTTTTACATCTGGATCCTTAGGCAGCAGGAGAGAGACACACAGTGACATACTTTACCAGCAAGGCCACACCTCCTAATCCCTTTCAAGTAGTGCTACTTCCTGATGACTAAGCATTCATATGAGCATATGGGGATCCGTGTTTATTCAAACTTCCACAACCACTATTAAGGAAACAAATGTTAATAGAATTTAGACAAAATAGAACCTTTATACACTATTTGTAGGAATATAAACTAGTCCAAATACTATGTGAATCTTAAACATAAATATACCATGCCCGAGCTTTTACCCAAAGAACTCTTAAGTCAGTAAATCACAGAGTCTTGCATATTAATTATTTAATTGAAATCCTATTCATTATAGCTGAGGTATGGAAACAACCTACATATCCATTAACAGAAGAATAAAAATAAAGAAAAACTATATATATACAAAGTATATTCACATTGTAAATAAAGAAGAATGAAATTTTGTAGGGAAAATCAATGCGAGTAGAGATAATCATATTGTGCAAAATAAGCTGGTGTCAGAAATACAAATATATGTTTTCTCTCATTTGTGGTTCCTAGATTTTATGTAGATACACAAAAATAATAATGTACAAGTAGATGAAAAAATGTCTAGGAGGGACAAAGAACTAATGGGAACAAAGATACAGGATGGTRGGATTATAGAGCAAATATGTTCAACAAACTATATACTTATATAAAAGGTCCTTATGGTTAAAAGTACCATATGTAATAAATAAAATAATAAAACCATGAAATTTTTAAATAAAAAAAGATAAAAATATCCCAGACTCCTGTGCAAGCATGAAATATATTTCAAGTTTCTCCTTATTTTTTCTGTAATTTATTAACTTCTTTATAATGTAGGTGTTTAGTTAGTGTTAACTGGCTTTACACTAATAGCTCTAAGTACATTAAAAGGGAGCAAATAAGTATTAGCAAAAATATATGAATGGAAATTTATGATGGTAAATGATTGTAAAGATGAAATAGCACCAAAATGACTTTATTCCCAATATCAGGAGTAAACTAATTCATCCTTTCTGCTAAAGGAAGCTGGATTCCTATTGAAAATGAAAGGCAATTTGAACAGTCTACAAAGATATCATTATTCTGTCTGGGAAATATGAGACCCTGCATCTCTCCTTCAACCCCCAAAAGAAAGAAAAAATAAATCACTATTCTGAGATAACTTGCCTTTCTGTGAAGTGACAGTTCTTTAAGAAATGCATTTACCTACTTCCTACAAAGGTAACAGCCAAGTGAGTTAATATCCTTTCAGCTTTGTCAAAACCATTTCTATATTCCATGTTAGTTTGTGAAGGCAGTCAAATCTGGTAGCAAAATACTGATTTGAAAAGAAAATTTCCAGAAGAATTAAACATAAGGTTCTTTTCGAAGCAACTGGCTGGCTAGATTCAATCTAAATAAATGTATTTTTAACATATACTGGAAACATTGTGACTGCTTAACAGTGGGGACTGTAATAGATTTTGTAGTATGACAGGAGCTGAAACTTGATAAATGGACATGGATGAAAACACATAACTGGTCAATAATTAACCATTTGGAGTTCTAAACATGGGACAGAAGAGACTGTTGATTTATTATATTTTTGTTCCTTCTACAAAGGCCCATTGGGTATATTTACAAACATGTAGACACCAAACATACCTAGGATCACACCTGGGCTATACAGCTTCTCCAAACTCATTAACTGAAAAGATATAGATTAATTGGAGGGAGTTCAGAGAAGAGTAACAGGAATGATTAAGGGGCAAGAGGGATTGATTTATGAGCAAAGATGAAAAGAATTTTGTCTATACAATTTAGCTAAGTGATGACTAAGGGAGAAGGGGGTGGGGACGCAACTGTCTGAAGGATGTAAACACCAAGGAGTAAAGAGAATAATTTACTATGCAACATGAGAATATAAATAGGGCTAATAAGCTGTAATTACCCAAAGGAATAACAGAATAAGTATTTCAGGGAAGCTTAGAACCACGAGACTGCCAACTTGTTTCACAAGGAGACACCAACAGACATTTCTAGTCTTATCCAACTTAACAAGTATTTGGTGTGAAATAATCATATGATGTTACTTAGTTTCCTCTTCCTCATCCTTGTTAATGACCCTGCCTTTTCTATCACTATGATACAGTTCAAGTCTAGCCTACCACACAGTTCTACATAATTGGCTTAGCACTGGTGAGTCTTTGAAAGTTTTATTCCAGTAGTAGCCATGTAAGAATTTCTCCTTTTGAATGTACTGTGAACTTAGCTGTAAAGCACCAGAACAAGGGCTCAGACCTGGAGGAGGGGAAATCTTGAATTCAATTTAGGATTGTAAACAAGCCAGAATTCAGAGTGTTTATGTTTGGGTCTCTAGTATAATTTTTCAAAATGTAGCTCATGTTGAGAAAAGTTCAATTTTAGCATTATTGGAAAAAGGGGACACTAAAAATAAATCTTTGTAAGCTTCATGATTTGTGTAAACTTTGGAATGTGGTTCTTCAAAAAAACAAGTTAGTCTGTGGGTTACTGCAGGCTAAGTTATTTGGCTAATTCCTATTGTGCTATCATGACGTTCCAAAAGCATTGCATTTAACTGCGCCAGATAAGATTTTGCATGTTGCTGCAGTGAAAGCAGCTTCTTTTGTATGCATACTTTTCTTCTTTTCCTTTGTGTTGAGAAGCTTCACAGCATGATTCAATTCTGGAAATCATTTTGGGGGTTGAATTAATGTTTTTCCTTCGTCATTGTGTTGACATGTTCCTCTGGTTTTGCCTTACATTTTATACTTCCTTGTCATCATCCTTGTGGGTAAACAATATCTTAATGCAAAACTTTATTTGTCCTGTTTAAGTGTGTTTTAATTTTTACCCAGAGGAGTTTGAACTCTGAGACACACACACATGCTAGGCAATTGTAGTACTGAGTTATTGCTTTGGTCCTAAATATTTGAAATTTATTTTTTTTTGTTTGTTTTAGAGAAGTTTTAGGTTTCCAGGAAAGCAGTGGGAAAGATACCATGTCCCTGATGTCTTTTATTTCTGTAGTGCACATGCCATACCAAATTAACATTAACAGAATTATCAACTGTTACATTCTTATGAACTAAAATTCATGATTGAGTCACATTCCCTTAGATTTGATCTAGTATCTAATATCCGGTTTATTTTCCAGGGTTCCATCTTGGACACCACAATGTATTTGATAGTTATCATGTCTCCTTAACTTCTTCTCAAATGTAGTAATTAATCAGACTTTCCTTGTTTTCGAAAACCTTAACAATTTTGTGGAATGACAATCAGTAGCATTAATGTGATGTTGGTTTCATGATTAAGTTTTGGAAGGAATTAAGACCATAAAGCTAAAATATATAGTATCAAAAGTACATGGTTTGTGATCAGAGTTAGCCTTGGTCACAAGGTAATCTTYTAGATTTCTCAACTATAAGCTTATTATTTCATCCCTTTTAGTACTTTATTCTTTGTAGGTGAGTTGTGATGTCCAGCCCCTACTTAAGAAAGATTTGTGCTATATCTCCTTGAGAGTGGAAATAGTTGCGTAGATTATATGGAATTATGCAAAGTTGACTTTTCTGATTTTTTATATATACATGTATATATACATATATATACTTATATATAATATTAACATATATTTAGTTTATAATTCATATTATAATCCAATACTACTTTGTTCAATTCAAGCTTTGGACAATGAAAAGTTTTTTACTTGGCTTCTATGCCACCTTGTACTCTCCTTCCTGTGAAATTTATTGAATAGGATCTAATTTTATGGCATTTCAACTTACTCCAAGACAAGCATATATATAATTTCCTTTTCTGGTCAGTTCAATAATCATCTCAGTCCTCTAAGGTTTCCTAGTTCCTTTCATTTGATACTGGTATAAGAAAAGAAGATGTTGGTGTTAGATATAATTACTTCTGGCTGATAGAAGAAAATATATATGTGTGATAACTTCTATACATATAATCATACTTATAAATATTTCTATATCCAGACTTCTGTGTTAACTTTCATTATTTTTATGACAAAGCAATAGACAAAAATCACTTAAGGAAGTTTTCGTTTGACTCAATGTTTCAGTCTCTCAAGGTGCAAAGTAGGCAGGCAGCACAACAGATCACTTCATCCCATGACAGACCAAGAAGAAGAGAAAAGGGGATTCTGCTCTCCAACTAGCTATCCTCTTTTCTTCCTTTTATTTTTTCTGTTCCTCAAGACCTGGCAACAGTAATGGTGGGTCTTTCAATTAATCTTCTCTGACCTTACAGACACACATAGAAATTACTAGTCTCTTAAATGAACTTAAATCCAGAGAAGTTGACAATGAACTTAACCATCACATCATCTAAAGTTCTACTAAACTAAAATTTGGTCCATACCAATATCCGTAATGCTAATCTATTATCATATGAATCATTCTACCCTTCTGTTTGCTTGTAATCTCCTGTTGCCATCCACTGTCTATCAAATTGGTCATCTTATTCCAATATATATGTATGTATGTATGTGTATAATGTATGTACATATATACATATATGAATAGTAGTTTAAAATTAACTCAAGTCTCTGTGGGAATGTTACTATATTAGTATGCATGGTTATCTAGAGTTTCTTTACCATTATGAATAACACTCATTCCCAAAGTTCCCAAATTAAACTTCGTTGCTCAAACCCTTTTAAAACAATTTTTCGGGATGAGTTACATATGACCATTTTCTTTTCTTTTTTTTATTCGATATATTCTTAATTTACATTTCATATGATTTCCCTCTTTCCATGCTCCCCCCTCCCTGCAAGTTCCATAAGCCCTCTTCCCTCCCCCTGTTACCCCATTCACCCCTTCCCACCTCCCTGTTCTGGTATCTCCCTACACTGCTGCACTGAGCCTTTCCAGAATCAGGGGCCCTTCCTTCCTTCTTCTTGGACATCATTTGATATGTGGATTGTGACATACGACCATTTTCATAAAAGTATATAATATACATTGAACATTTTTCCCTCATACCTCCCTGAGGCTCCTTTATTCCCCTAATTAGTTTGACTTTTACTTTCATGTTATATGTGTGTATATATAAACATAATATATAAATTATATATTGTATATGTATATATGTAATAATAAATATGATTTTATGTATGAATATAAATTCTATGACCCACAAATTACAGAAAATGTGGAACTTTTTCTGAAACTGGCTTAAATTACTTAAGCACTGTTCTCACCATGTTTATTGTTTCAAATATACATAATAAAATTCTCTTATCAAATTCTGTATCCCACCCTCAGATCAATCCCACGATGACTTTTTAAATGATATTTTTTTCTRTGCTATAATGTTCTGTGTGGTTTGAAAAATGCCATGTATCTAGTATCTGGCAAGTACTATTTAAAATCTATTTATCATCTGTATAAGCCATCCCTTTCTAAAATGTCATGTAAATATAATGATAAAGTATATATAGTTTTAAAACATTTTAATTTATTGTGGTGTCTGTGTATATGTGTGTGTATGTGTGTATGCATGAGTCACAGTCCAAGGTGTGCATATGGTAGTGAGAGGACAACTTGCAGAAGTCCATTTTCTCTCTACCACATGAGCCCTGGGGATGGAACTATGGTCATGAGACTTAGTGTCAGGCACCTCTACCTACCCAGCTATCTCTCAAGTGGCTTACTTACTTATCAGTATGGTTTTTGGGTTAATCCAGGTTTTGTGTGACCTCATAACATACTCCCTTTTTATTAAAATAGCATTTGATTACATAGATATATACTAGATTTTATTCACATATTCATCCATTTAAATTACATCCTGGATGCTTTTAATTTGGATAAGTATAGGTAAATTTGACCTAGGCATTTTTATTCATATATTGAAGTTGTTGGATAAGTGCCATTGGTAGATTAGTACATTTAGTACATTCTTTCAAGATGGTTCTGTTAATAAGCTTTATCATTGCTGCTACCAAAATACCTTCCAGGCACAACTTTAGAGAGGAAGGATTTATTTTAGCTTTTGGTTTTAGAGATATCAGTCTATCATAGCAATGAAGGCATAGCAGAACAGTTAATATCAATTTATGCCAGGAGGTGGAAAAGGGTGGGGGAGAACCAGTACTCAGCTGGTTTTTCCTTTTTCCCATTTTATTTCATCTTAACCCTCAGTCCATGGGATAATGCCACCCACAGTCACAATGGGTCTTTTCTATACATCATTTAATCCTTCCTTGCAACACACAAGCATAGTGAGGTATATCTCATCAATCTAATGAATCCTTTATCCAGTCAGGTTGACAATGAAGATTTACTACCACAAATGATTTATCATCATTTCATTCTCACTATGAATGGTGAGAATGAAGGTACCTCCTTCTGTGCACCCTTACCAAAAATTGGAATTGTTTTTAAAGGTTTTAGCCTTTTTAGTGGTACCTTATTGTCTTTATATTTCACTATATTTCACTAATGACAAACTAGACTTC
>BDUI01000736.1:168272-178669 GCA_002335545.1 Apodemus speciosus | reverse complement strand
TCTAATTGCCTTTTACATCTTCTAAAATCCTGTTTTAGCCTTGTATTTATTTTTTAGACTTATTAATGTTCATGTATGTGTATGTATGTATGCACAATGACTTGTTACTTCAGCTCTTGAGAACATGGAGACAAGAACCTAGAGTGCTTGCTGGACAGTCAATCTAATTAGAACTTTGAACTCTACTCCACATCTACGAGATAGCCTGTCTGAAATATACAAGGTGGAGAGCCCCCATTTCCTCCTCTCCAACTCCTCCCATCTCCATATTGCATCAATCAGAAGGAAAACACACGCACACACAGGCACATGCACATGCACAAAACAAATATTTAAACAGCATGAAGAAACTTTTCTGGGTGTTGGACATCATCATTATTTTCACGTGATGATAGTTTTACACATATGCCAAAATTTACCAACTTTTATTCTAAAGTATTTCCAGATTTTATAAGTATAAAAGAACATAAAATAACCTCTGGATGAAAATAAAGCAGGTCATAACTGTATCCATAATTTGTGTTAAGTTTTAATAGTTTAAGAGAGAGGGCATATGTTTTAAGGCAGATGACAGAGGGGTATGTAGAGATGGCTCCTTGTCAATACTCTTTCAGGTAAAATTTCTCAAGCTGGTTTGAATTTAGAGTTCTATTTTAAGGTTCCTGGTTGGTTTTGAAATAGACGTATGATTATTTTTATATCTTATGAAGTAGTGAATGTGTGTGGTTTCTAATAAACTTATAATATATGGAATTCACTGGGATCCATATCAAGGGGAGGCCCTAAGGTCTGACACTATTACTGATGCTACTATGTGCTCATAAAAAGAAGCCTATCATGACTGCCCCGAGAGGCCCAACAAGCAGCTGAAAGAATCAGGTGCAGATACACCCAACCAATGGAAAGAAGTCAGGGACCCCTGTGGTTGAATTAGGGAAAAGCTGGAAGAAGCTGAGGAGGAGGGTGACCCTGTAGGAGGACCAGCAGTCTCAATTAACCTGGATCCCCGATATCTCTCAGACACTGAGCCACCAACCAGGCAGCATACGCTAGCTGATATGAGCCCCCGACACATATACAGCAGAGGACTGCTGGGTCTGTGTTCATTCAGAGAAGATGCACCTAAACCTGAAGAGACTGGAGGCCCCAGGGAGTGGGGTGGTCTGGTGGGATGGGGGTTAGGGGGGACATCCTCTTGGAGACAGGGGAGGGGGAGACAGGGGAAGAAGTGTGGGATGTGGAACTATTGGAGGGTGGACTAGGAGGGGGATAAAGTCTGTACTGTAAAGAAAAAGATTAAAGAATTAAAATTTCAAAAAAAAACACAAAAAAACCAAAACAAAACAATTGGAAATTTTAAAATAGTTCTTAATTAAAAATTTTCTCTCCATCGATTTTTAAAATAGAAGTTATACTTGTGTGATTTTCAATTCTCTGATTCTGTTTTTTATTGTATTGTCTATGATACCCCTAAGTTTCTCTAATTTCTTCATGATGAATGTAGTTAGGAGCCCTGCTCCTGCTTCTCGTGGATGCTACCCTAGTTGTCATTAATTGTCAAGTGGACATAACCCCATGTCATCTAAGAAAAGAGGCTTGATTGAGGCACTACCTAGTCCAAATTAACTTGTGGACATGTCTGTGGGAYCTGTCCTATGATTAATTGATACAGGAGGGCCCAGCATTCTTTGGGTTCCACTTCTCAGGCAGGTAGTACTGGGCTGTATAACAAAGCCAGCTAAGGATGGGCCTGAGAAATAGCCAGCAAGCAGCAACCTCCATGGTTCTGCTTTAATTTCTTGGCTGTAGTTTCCTAGTTAGAAGTGATGTGTGGAATGACAGTTCTGCCCTGACATCCCCTCAGTGGTAGACTATGATCTGCAAAAGTAAGATGAGGCAAATTCTTTCCTCTCCAAGTTGCCTTTGATCAAGGTGTTTTGTCACATCAACAGACAAGAAATGATTACAGGTACCTTCCTTTTGAGAGCATTGCTTGCTTCAATTTGGATTTTGCGCTCCTCCAGCCCTCACCCTTGGCCTTACTTTCATTAGTCTCTGGTTTTAGGTCCACTGTTTTCAGAAGTTAATATATGTGTCAATCTTTGTTTACTCTCATTTTTTCTAGAATATATCCCTAAGTAAGTTTGTAAGGATAGAGTAAAATATGAAGTTTGGGAATTTGTAGCCGGGTGGTGGCAGCACGCACTTGGGAGGCAGAGGCAGGCAGATTTCTGAGTTCGAGGCCAGCCTGGTTTACAGAGTGAGTTCCAGGACAGCCAGGGCTACACAGAGAAACCCTGTTTCGGAAAAAAAAGAAAATTTGTAAAATAAAATGTGCCTACTTGTTGAGGAAAGTGTCTAGCATACTTTATATGTAGCCTGCAAGATCATAAGCCACACCCATCCCCATAGACATYATGCTTGGGGTCTTATAAAGTACTTTGGAGCAGTAGTTTCCATATGTACCTCATTCCTTTCACAGTTTATTTAATCTCTTTAGAAAAAGCTTTCTGATTTAGAGGGGGAACACTTGGAACTAAATGCCTGATTACTACAAATTGTATACATGGGGGAAGAGGTGATTGTTCTGTATGTAGATGTTCAGTGAATTCCTCACGTCCTCACAAGCACACCCTTGTTTATGGTTCTACGACTCAAACTCCAGGCCTATGTGATCCATGATGCACTGTATTCCCAGGAACTCACTCTCTTTTCGTTTGTCCTTTCCAAATTTTAAACTACTCCATTGTCTCTTTGGGCACACCATATCTTCACAAGCTCTAAACTCCCTCTTCTACTTTCTCTGAGTAGTCCATCTTTATTACCCAGAATTCTACCCACTTTCTGTCTATTGAAATCTCTTTTCTGCCGATATCCTGTATTGCTTCTTTATTTGTTTAATATCATTTTAATGGAGTCTTGAGAGGCAGTGGTGCTAGCATGGCTTGGTTAGTCAGCTACCTTGTCTATATCCCTGTTAAATATTAACTTTTATTAGTTTTCTGATGATTCTTTTGGAAACATTTGCAATTAGGAGCAATTATGTATGAACTGGACAAATCTACACTGTTTACCCCTCAGTAGAAACCAGAGGATTCATTAGAATAAAAGCTCTATGAGAGAGATTAGAAGACAGTGATGAAAATCTGATTCTCCATTGCTCTGTGGGAAGATGGCTCTCTCCCAAAAACTAACTGCCAAACATAGGATATACATAAAATCAACTCTACTGAAACTGTTGTTTTGCTATACTTCATTTGATTATATTTTATCCTAACTTCTTTTGAGTGGATAGCTCTGCTGTGATACTATGGAAAAAAACTTAGTAGACAATATTCAGCAAGAGGCTTTCATTGTGCAGTGGTATGGCCACAGATGAAAGGCAGGAGTTTTTATCTGAGAAAACAGATTTTTTTTTCCATAGACACAGTCTGGAAGTGGATTCTAATCACAGCCATGTTGAATTTTGTTTCTTCTTGTCTGTTATACAGCTACTGTAACAATTTTGGCCTGCCATTATGTCCCATAACCAGTTATTTGGTATTTACCACCAGGAGGCCTGGCCCCTCTTAGAGAAGGAACAAAAATGCCAAGTTGACTGAGAACTGAAGTACAACTTTGGATTTGTCTACTCTCACAGTGAAATGGTCTTTCTTTCTACCCTTGCAACTTTCTTGCCAATCCCTTTATGCCCCTAGTGGATCTAGTTTTATGGTATGTAAAATGATGAATTTGAGCCCCAGGTCTTCTACTATTTTTTTTTCTAATCCTTTCACTTGTCTCAGACAATGATTATGGGCTATATCTCTCCTAATCATATCAATAGTGATTAACCAGCCTGTCCTGAAGATATTTGTATCTCAGACTCCATCTTATCTTCCCTAACCTTTCTCTTTGAAGTTATCAACTGATCTCTGAGAGTTCTCCCCCTCCCTCATTTCCTTCTCCCTACACCCTCTTTCCTGCCCTGTCTTCTCTATTCATCTTCCCCCCTCTCTTCTCCCTCTCCTTTTGTTTTTCCCCCTTTCCCCCCCTCCCTCTCCACCATCATGATCCTCCTACCCTAGCCTTTCAAGTACCCGGATTGAAGGTCTGCAACACAATGGCTGTTGAGATTTGTTTTCTATAGTCTCATTTTAGAGAGCCAGTTTTAGATTAAAACTAGTTTACAATTTATTTTAGCATCAACTTAAACAGAATGTGATTCGTGTCTCCCTAAATTCCTCTCCACTGATTAATTTTCCTAAGACATCTGAAACATTGGTTTCTGTCTCAGAATCAGTAGTGACCTGTTTCGTACTTTTATTTTGCTTAGTCCTCACTGGTAAGTTCTTATGGTTACCACTTTCTAGTCACAGGGCACCTCGTTTTGCCCTTCTTCCATACTTGATTTTTAATATCATGGCCAAATATATTTTAATTTACATAGTTTACAGGGACTGGGTCTCTATAAAGAACAAAACAGATTTTGTAGAATGCTGCTGACAGAGAAATTTTGAACAAGGGGGAAAGTTCTAGTTTAAAACAGATTATACAAGCAATCTCATTTTGGTCACCTTTGTGCTCTGACCTGTTAGTCCAGCTTTATGAAGGTAAACTATAACAATATTATACAATTTTCAGTCTTTAATTCACAATCAAGAAGATGCACTTGAACTTATTTTCTTAACCCAGAGTGCAGCTGATTTATAATCTGGTCCTACTCACAAATAATAATATTTAGTGATTTCCAAGTATTACAGATGGAGATGCTTCTTTGTTCTTTAATATACCAAAGTGCTTTGATCTTTAGAAGTATGAGGAATTACAAATTAAATTATCAGACAATTCCTAAGGGAAGGAAGTGATATCCAGTATATATCGTTGTCCTTCCTCTTAATTAAATGTCACTTCTAAATCTTCAACCAAAAGTCCTCTCTATATGACATACATACATACATACATACATACATACATACATACATACAAAATGCTTTTTGATTTATGCTTGCAGATGCTATTTGTACAGTGTGTCATTGCCTGTATTTCTGTGTTCAGCTTGTGGTCAGCTAAAAGCCTTTCTCCAAAAAAGTTTCCAAATTCCATATTGGATTCTTAGCTGGTCTCTGCTGCTATTGTCCCCAGCAGCCCACAGCTACGCTGTGTTATTTGAAGCTATGCTTTAGTGCATCCTTTACAGTATGTCTTATGTTCTGCCTGTTTGTGGTTATGCTATAAAGCTTGCCATACCAAAGATGCTTGGGTATCTTTCTGTCATTGTGTCTCCACATATGTCACCAATGAACATAGCTTTAATGCTGATAGGCCAGCTGACTTCCAAAATCCCAGTAGTGGTGGTCCTCTCTTGCCATTTCACATTAAGCATGATTCTGACTCTAACAATAAAGTAGATCAATGAGATAAATGTGACATCTGTGCTGGTTATGAATTTCAAAGTCATATAAAAGCTGGACACGCTTGTATTGTCCATTGATACAAATCAGTTCAAGAAGCTTGTCTTTTTCCACCTCTGTTTTGGATATCAGGAATAGGAATGAACATAGGATTTGGAAAGCTGAAAGCAGTGCATTTCTCCCTCTTTCATTAGTAGCCATGTTTTTATAATAGCTCACCTTTCTCCTTTGATATGCATCATAAGCAGATTTCATAGTTGTCCTACAGACAAGTCTAAACACATTCTGAACCCTCTTTGAGGTGCCTATAAAGAGAATAAAATTTATATTGAGATATATAAGGCATTATTTAATAAAGGTTAGGTAACTTGTTCAAGTCAAAAAAGAGGAAAAAAAACTAAACATTGAGCTGGTTTGTTATGCAATTTAACACTGATACCACACTAAGATAATCTTCCTAAGCAAAGGTACTGTACTTTCTAAAATTTTCTATTTTGCAGTAACTTGCATTGTTTGGCATTGATTTTTTGTCAGACTGCCCAGGAAGCAGTACCCAGAGACTGCTTTTGGCTCTATGTGTGATGCAAAATGTTCATTGTGTTTAGCATTCATGTTTAGCTTTACTACGTAATTTCACATGTCTTCCAATGTATCTATTACATGGATGGCAAAACCTAGCATCCACATCAGAGATAGTCAAGGAGCCAGTTTCATTTGGTGTGTAGGCACACTGCTACCACTGCCACCCCAACTCAGCTGGTGGTATCTCCTGTGGGATGATGCTTTGATCAATGTTGAATGTTCTTGTTTGCTTACTCCCAGAAAGTGGCACACTGCACTGCACTCTGTTCAGCAGTCAACAGATACTCTTCCTTTCTTCTTACCACTGAGTTGGAAACATTTTTATCTCCAATGAGGTACTATCATTACACTGCAAATAAATTGTGCAATTTACCCTTTGTCTGTGAATGTTTAAAATATTGTCTAACTCAGTACCTTCCATGTACTATGTACAAAATGTTTGTTCAAAAGACAACACTCTGAATGACCGTCTGCAGACTTACTGTTTATAATCAAAGCATGTTAAGTGTTCTTAATGAGATTAAAAGTGTGTTCAGTACCACCTTTTGATTTGTTTTATATCTAAGATGTGTTTGCCAAGCTCATTGCTTCACTAATTACTACAGGAATACCCCTCCCTATCTTGCTATGATGGAAGCACTTGAAGATTTTGTTAAACATTTAAAATACAGTTCATGCTTGCCTAGCATGTGCAAAGCCCTGCCCAATACCTAGCACTGCAAGGAGAAACGACTGACATTTCAGAGAATAAATTACCTTATTTTTAAAAATGTATTGTGTGTGTGCTTGCTCATGCACACACACACACACACACACACACACACACACACACACACACACACACCTGTGGAGTTTCAAAGATGGCAAACAATCCTCTGGAATGGGCTAATGGGCAGTTGTGAGCTCCCTGAAATTGGTGCAGGTAACTGAACTCAGTCTTCTGAAAGAAAAGCAAGTGCTTAGCCAATGAGTCTTCTCAGGCCCTCAGAACATAAGGCATTTTAATGTTTCAGAAGTCTCAGCTGATTATTGATAGATAATAATGATGACGAGATGATATTGGCTATAATAGGAAAGATAGATTAAATAAATTAACTGCAGAATATTGAAAGAGAAAACTTTTTAAAGTAAATGATGTACTAATTTTAGAAAGCCTGATGTGCACATGTCTCCTGTTGAGATGAAGTATTGACCTTTTATAACCTGATTAAGATTGACAGAAGGAAAGGTAGATGAACACTAGCTGTCCAGAAACCCTGTTTTACTAAGGAAAAGAAAGAGAACTTAGCCTTTTCAGTCTAGGTTATAAACTAGTTACAGAAGACACAATGCAGAAGTCTCTTGAAATGTGACTCAGGGATTATGTGTGTCACAATCCCCTAAAGAGCAAATTTGGGTCAGGTTCTTGGATTTCACCTCAGGCCTACTCAATCTAAACTTAGTTGGGGGATGGAGGGTAGAGACCTGGGATACTCTACTTTTAATATTCATATGTAGTGATTCTGATGTATATCAAGAATGTATAACACTCACCTAACAAAGTCTCTCGGTTTTAGCATTCTGTCAGTTTGATTCAATATTAATCATATAAGAGTTAGCCTGTCCCTTCCTGATTGGTCTCCAAAACAGGCCCAATTAGGATGAAATCATACTGTGGCTTCAAAAAATGCATAGTAATACAGTTTGAATGTGGATTCCCTAAAAATTCAGGTATTGCTCATAAGATGACATCATCAGATGGGGGGACTCTAAGATTTAATTAGGTCATGAGAGTCCCTTCCTTATAAATGCGATTAAGTCCATATAAAAGAGTCTTGGTAAAAGAGTCTGTTCTCCTTCCCTTCTGCTTTCTACCTTCCAGCACACAGCACTTCTTCCTTCTAGAGGATGCACTAATAAGGCACCATCTTGGAAATAGAGTGCAGCCCTCACCAATCATCTTAACATTAATTTTGTCTTTTCAGCTTCCAGAACTATGAGAAAATGAAGTTATGTGCATTATAAATTACTCAGATTTAAGTGCTTTGTTGTAGCAGCAAAAATTGACTAAGATAGTTTAGATTATTCTCTTAACAGGGAGATATTTATTAGGGGCCTACTGTGTGCTAGGACCAAGTCTAGGCACTAGTTATAAAAAAAAATGGATGAGATGTGCTCCTTCCCTCAAAAGGCTTATGAGTCATTTCCTGTGAATCATCTAGTACAATCCAGTATCTTTGCAATAAAATAGAAAATGAATTAAATTCAATTCATTATATGCCATGTGAAAAGTATCCAATAAATTTATGGGTTTTGATAGTGTTTATAGTAGTAATCCTTGGAGAGTCTCTACAATAATGTATGTATTCTTTGTGTCTCACTGTTAACAAATTGTTTCTAGCTGTGATCCCTGTAATCTGCAGGTGCTGTTTACCATGTAATTTTACCATTAAGAAACAAGAATGTAATCACATAATAAAGTGTAAAGAATTAGATTTTCTTCCCCTTGAGCAAAATGCCTGACTGTGGCCAACATTCCTGGTGCTCTCTCCTTGTGCAATAGGAAAGTAATATGCTGAGGGAGAAGACTATTTGGTTCATATTCTACAGCATGCCTCTGGAGACCATGCTAATGAATGCAGAACTAAAGCTAGAATTCAGACTTCTTGTATGAGAAGCTACTGAAGGGTTTTTTTTTTGTCTTTACCATTATGCTATATAGAATATAGTTTTCCCTCCTGCCTTTAATTGAAGCTCAAATAGGGCACTGTGCATAGGGAATCGTTTTGATTAAAACATGTTTTATGTTGTTTTCTTTCAGTGTCTGAAAAAATATAACCTATTCAAAGAATTTTCATGTTCAAGTAATCCCTTTCTAATGAACACTTGACTTATGAATATCCTGTGCTATCAACAGCTTCTCTTTGAGGGACTTTGAGATACTCCTACACCTGTGGAAACTGGAATTGTTTCTGTTGACTGCATAAATTTGTTTCTCCCCCAGTGCTCCTGTTCTGGAAGGTTGAATTCTTGTAAGCTGTCATCAGACACTTTGGAACAGTTAATGTGTGAACAGCTTCTCTTTCTGCCACCACCAGGATATAAGAATGCACAAAATTCCATACCAGACCTCACACAGAAGTTGTGCTTAAGAGGAAACCCAAAGCACATGAAGCCAATGTCTTGGGGTATAGTTGGCAATGGAAGGGAGGTGCTCGCTCCACTTACATTTGGAGTCCTTTATCCCAGAAGTACCATTATATTTTAATAACATACCCTTCTAGAATTTGGATATAGACATACTCATATTGCAACCACAGTTGAAGCAGTAAGCAAATGGTCTCTAATTCAGTCAATGTGCATCTTACTGAAAGCACCATTCAAAACTACATCACTTCCTGTTTATTATTTTTACATGAGCTTAATCAGTGCTTTAATTAGATGACATGCCTGTAGCTGCAAAGTTGAAGGATCTAGAGAATACGTTCTAGGTGGGTGACTTGAAATCTAGTAGTTGACAACAAGGTGACAGTAGAAAAGAAATTTAAAAACTCAAAAACATCCATAATGACACACTCTTTTTATATCTACCATAATGAATAAAATAAAAATTACTGATATTACCAAGTATTAGTGAAGATGGCAAACACCAGGACTCACATACATTGATGGTGRAAACATAAAGTGCTGCAATCACTCTAGAAAGCAGTTTGTAACTTTCTAGAGTGGTCCCAGAAGGTCAATTCTTAGATGTCTTTCCAGGAAAAATGAAGTTGAATCTGCACAAAAGCTTGCACATAAATGCTTGCATCAGCTTTGTTTGTTATAGCCACTACTAGAAGTAATCCAGATACACATCAGTAAGAGGGTGCACTTAAGAAAGAGTGATAGCCCTATGCTGCAAACTTGGGGATATTTTAATATCGTGGAAAGAAGTGTTGAAAAAACATATGAGCCAGAGTTCTGGGAAACATTGTTTTCTGGACAGGACATGGATGTAACACTCATGAACTCATAGCATCTGCAGTTACATAGGATCTGTATAACACTGGACCCATTAACATTCCAGCATGGATAAGGAAGGCCATAAGATGCCCTTAGGAGCTATTGGCAGTTCATGTCTACTGGTTGAGAAGGAATCACTTTTTTTCAGGGTTTAGCCAATGGTAAGAAGGTGAGACTCAATTAGTAAAACCACATCCATGCACATGCAGGCAACCCTAATGAAACTCAAAAGAGTTGGAAAGAGAAATAAGAAATAGAAATACATAACACTAGGAATAGGACATGTTGTGAAGAAGTTTCAGAAAGAATAGGAAGACAATAAGAAAAAGAATAGGGTAAATAGAATGAAAATACATTATATACATATATGAAGTTGTCTAAGAAAAACTTTAAAAAATTCAAGGGACAGAGTCTTAAACTACTACTAATTATTAAAAG
>BDUI01000736.1:118918-139672 GCA_002335545.1 Apodemus speciosus | reverse complement strand
CAAATGGATAGAACTAGAAAATATCATCTTGAGTGAGGTAACCCAAACACAAAAGAACACACATAATATGCAGTCACTGACAAGTGGATATTAGCCCAGAATCCTGGAATACCCAAGACACAATTCACAGGCCTTCATGATTGTTAAGAGGCCTTGATATGAAGCTCTGTTTAGATAATGTCTTAGTTTACTTTCTTTTGTGTGAATACATAAGATATTTAGATTCTTTTCTGTATGTTTCTTTCATCTTTCTAGCTACTTGAAAAGCTAGAAGTGCCTAGGGATTACTTCTACCTCAGTGTGACTAATGACTTCTACAAGTAGTTACCGAATGCTTTTATATTATATTAAAGTAAGCATGCCATAGTTCTGTATTAAAGCATACCTCTCTTAAGATGAAGAAGACTCTTTGAAGCATCGTAAGATATAGACATTAGATAGTGCCTATAAAGCCACAGGAGTTTAATATAATGGAAAACAGTTGGGAACTTATAAAATGGTGGGAAGAACATTTTATAAAAAATAGTTCATGGGGAAATAGACTATTTCCAGTTCTATTCTTGTACAATAATAATGTTTTTCACAAATGGCATAACCAAAGGACAACACTGTACAATATTCACAGTATTTCTTTTTCACATTTAAACATAAATGAAGAAATATATATTATAGTTTACACTATTATGCCATATTTACTATTTCCCTTAACTCCCCAGTTTGTATTGCTTTCTGAGGTATAGCATGGGACAACTGACCTTTTATTAGCATAATACACATCTTTGATAACATTCCCATACTTCTTGGGGTTTTAGTACATTTTTATAGTACATTGCCCATAACTAGACTTACTTTTTATTCCTGTTCCATAAAACCTATCAGAATGTAAATGAGAAAGATGCCATTATAAAAATAATATTACATGTGTTTCAGTTTTAAAGTAAATCATTAACCTTTAACACATTTTTAGTAAGAAAGTACAACACATTTTAATTTTGTAGTTGTAAGTCATTGGAGCAGTAAACTGGACTTTGGTTTCTCATTTGAGAATTAGCATTCACATTGCAGGTTTGCCACTCACTTCCCATGAAATCTTAAACATGTTTATTAATCTCTCGGCTTCACTTGCCATAAAATGCCAATAATGTTGATACTTCACTGGCTAACTGTGGAGGTTAAATAAAATGTTTTTTTGAAGACTGATTTTCAAAAACCTGTAAAAGTCGAAGTTTGAAATCCCCATATGTACCTACCTATTTCTCTTTAATTGCCAGGTCTTTCCTTGGCTTCAGCCTTGAACTACCTTTATTTCCTTCTATTCCTATATAAACTCTTCAGAACCATTTCCTTATAGTTGATCCACCTAATAAGCCCAAGTTCACATTGTTTTTTCCATTAGAACTTGCTATGTGAAGCCCTAGTTCCTAAGGTTTTTATTATTGGCTCCATACTCTTCCACTTTAATGTACTCTAAAACAGGAAAAAAATAGAATTTTCAATCTTTTTATCCTCCAAAGTCAAACTCTTCTTTTGTCCTCCCAGTACCTCCACATAAAATCAAGTAGAGAAAGATGGCTTAGGAGGCCCACTAAGAACAAAGATGTCTCCTAATCTCTAGATCACTGAATAATTTAACCTAGGGTATATTGGAATAGGAACACCAAGCTATTCCTGTTACTGTTCTTTCAAGCTCTTGCCCAACATGTTCCATCCCAACAATGGAAAAAAATTATAAAATTAGGACCAAGTCATTGATAGTGTTTCTTAGGCTTCCTCAAACAGCCTTACTCCTTCAATTGCTTAACCTACTGCTTGTTACGCTTGTTCATTTGTCTGCTAAGTTCCTTTGTGTTCTCCCACATCTACTAATTAGTTGTCTCACTTGGGGATGAACTGGGAAGTCATAAATCTCCACCCAGGAGAAACTTCAAGTGTGCAATGGGAGACATATAAAAATACACAACAAAATCTATGTCCGTTATGTGTGTTACGATGGAATATTTAACAAGAGTCAAACCAGAGTGTTGCAGTAATACTTATGAATGTAAGTCTTACCAATACAGTTTAAGCTTATGAAAAGGAAGTTCCTTAGGGCTCAGAGTTGTTGCTTAGTATTCATGAGGCTTCGAATTTGATCCCCAACACCACATAAAAAAAGAAAGGATAAGTTTAGAAAGTCACTTTGAACCTACAATAAAAACTGGCACTGCAAAAAAATTATAAGTTCCAAAACACTAAATATAGTAGCCATTGCAAAAATTTACAAACAGCAAAATTTTTAAATCTTCTATTTATGAATACACATGAATATGAGAACATTGTGAAAATGAAATTGATAGAATTATAAATAAGAAGGGTTCAAGATGAAGTTTGCCTTGGTGGGAGAGTTTTAAGGAAATGAAAAGTAAATATAAAAGGTTGAGACAAGATGCCAGCTTTAGTTTTAGATGATTGGTTCCCAAGGGCTTACTGCATTTTTAAACTAACTACTACATATAAGCAAGTGTGAATTAAGATCTTTAAATATAAAACATATCCCATGCTTAAACCCCCCAAAGCAACATAAACTATCTAATTAGTATATATCTAAATTGATACCATACCGAAATTAACATATTTTAAATATATGCAGCTCAGTAAAAAGAAAGTATAAAACTTCAACTGTGTGTATTTATTGTATTTATGTATAGTGCATACATACATGTGTATTCGGGTGTACATGCCCAAGTAGGGACAAGAAGAGAACTTTGAGTGTTTTGTTCTGTGACATTCCTCGACCTTATTCCTTTCAGATAAGATCTCCACTGAACCAGAGCTAGACAAGCAGATAACAAAGCCCCAGAAATCTTCTTGTCTTCAGCTTTCTCACATAGAGTTGCAAGCCCGCTCAGCTACACATAGCTTTTATATGGGATCTGAGAATGGGTCATCAGTCACCTCAAATCTGACAGTACTGTGTACTCTGATTTTTATTTACTAACAAAATTATTTAAGGTATTAGATAAAAATACTGCCAGATACTAAGAATAAAGCTTATGTGAAATATAATTAAATGTTTCATTTAGACTTCTGTCCATTCCCAACAACTTTATTATATATATATATATGAAGATATTTCACAATCTGATGGGAAAAGGGATACAAAATGTGAAGCCATTCTAGTCCCTACATATTTTGGATAAAGAATATCAAACCTTTTAACAATTCTGTAACACTGCTCTTTGTATGTATACGCTGATATTTTGGTGAAAATCTATCTAGTTTGTGTTTGAGGACTTAATAACTCTAATGTACTTTATTTTGGGCCTTTTGAAGCCTCGATTGAAAATTTTTAATGACTACAACAGAATCAGCATTAGAAAAACATGTAACACAATGAAAGCATTAACCCAGTTTCAGCTCCTACATACTGTCAATATTAACAAGTAAATGAGTTTTCTAGATATAGTCACTTTAAGGTCTTAGAATCTGAGTGTTAAAGTTTTTGTTCTTCTCACTTTAACTGATACTATACATGCTATGGAAAGGTATAAATCTATGTGTGGTCAATCATAGAAGTAAGGCAGTGGTTTGCACCTCTAGAATTACAATACTCTGTTGTTCATTGGAGTTTGGATTTATTTTCCTGACCATATCTTCTCTCCCCTCAGCAAAAGGCATGCCATTTGGCTTGTATTTATGCTAAAAGCTACAGTGAATACAAATCAATGTTGCAAGATTTTCTTAATACCCTTTGGAAAAAAAATCAGAGACCTAGAGGCATACTATAAAACCAGAACTAAAAATCACTGTTTTAGTGTATTGATCTCCAACAAAGTACCTGATCATTTCTCCCAGTGGGTATGAAACAGGCTTCTGAGGGGAGCACAATGATTTGGAGACGTTACATGTATCCATTTCACCTTCAGTCATAGGCTTCTTTCTATTCTTAGGAATCTGCTTAACAGAGGTAGTTTATAAGGGAGAGAAAAGAGTCTAAATGTGAGATTTGGATTATGTGCTGTATCTTGACATTTTTTCTTTCCAAAATGCCCAGAGGTCTATACAAAAACCATTAACAGAGAAACAGCTAAGTACCATGGACATTACAGAAGCTATTTTCTTTGTTCATGCTACTCACTGACAAATTCAAGGATTTTTGCATACTTTTTCTTCGCTAGATATCAAATAGTTATATTTTCCTTTTCTTTAAGCTAATTCATCTATTCAACATCATATTCTCAGAAATTGCAAAAGTAGATTTTACAATTTTAAATCTTTTTATGTATATGGGTATTTTTGACTGCATCTATGTATACCATGTTTACACAGCGCTCATGGAAGCCAAAAGAAGGCATTGGATCCTGCCTTGAATCCCTGGAACTGGATCCAATTTAAGGGTCTTAACCACTGAGCCGTCTCTCCAGCCCCTACAATGGGTTTTTAATCATGTGCTATATAATTCCAGGCCCAGCAATAGTCGAGACCTAAAAGAAAAATAAATACAAAAAAACACTGCTATTGTAATGAGTTTCTCTTTCCTTTCTCTTTAGAAAAAAAATGGCACACTTAAAATAGGAATTTGTAGCATGGCATTTCTCTAACCTGACCCTATTTACTCAGCACTTCCAGTTTATTTTTGTAATTCATATACCCAACTTCAAAGTAATAGAATATATAGGCTAAGAAAGGACTCCTTATTTACACAATCCTGCCTGGAATCATGGTTATTCATTGTTCTATATGATCCCATATAAGAATGTTAAGCTTGTTCAGAAATAACAAAGAGATAAGTTGGAATTAGATACCAAAAGATCACTTTCAATGATTTTAGATATAATTGTACTTATGTATTTCTATGATTTCAGTTTTTGTTATATAAAATTACTGTATTTATGAAGCACCATGTCTATTAAACAGAATGGTTGTTACATAGAACATTTAGGTAAAACTATGTCTAGAATGCATATCTAATTTAGCCATTAATTGGCCGTGATGCTTAGATCAACCCTGCTTAATGTTGAGAGCAGAGGAAGGAAATGGCCTAACTCTAGCCTAACAACTATAAGGATATTACCAGGATCAATACATCAGGAATATATTGGATAATAGAATACTTGCTTAGCATATGGGGGACCCTTTGTTCAATCCCTATTCTATAGAAAATGGGAAAAGTATAAAGAGTTGCCAGAAAATGCTTTGTATAATAAACATTATGTACACATACGGCTCTTCAGATGTGATTACATTTTCAGCTCCAACATTCAAAAGAATATTCATTTCCTGTTCACTTCCCCTGTACTGTGAAGATATGACCACAAGGTCCTGTGCCCTTGTCAGAATAGTTAGAAATGCCAGCCTTTATATGAAGATATATTTTATTTGAGAAAAAGAATATTGTATCACATTATCTCTTATAAATATTAGAATAGAACATTTTGTTGAAATGACTAGACAAATAGAAAGACTATATTACATGTGATATGCACAAAACAAAATTTCTAGGAGCCTGAATAACACGTTGCTTACTGAAATATAATGAGGATTATGATAGTCGTTTCCTTTTTAGTCTTTTTAAATTAATTAATATATGCATTCTGGGAGCTGGCATAATGTTTTGGTCTACATATGTATTATACAGTGATTCCATTGAGCTAATAAACATATCCCACCAACTGAACATTTTGATGGTGAAAATGTTAAATGTCCATTTTAGCAACTTTAAAATATATATTTAAAATATATATTTTAAAATATATATTACATTATTATCCATTGTGGTTACTATATAATATAATAACAAAAATGTATTTCCCCACTATAATCAAGACTTTTTAAAAACTAAATTTCTGATTCATTTTATGTTTGTTTGTGTGTGTGTGAGTGCATGTGTGCACACGTGCATGCACACACTGTACAGGTGTGGAAGTCAGAGGACAACTTGCAGGGAGTTGGTTCTCTTCTCCCACCATATGGGTACTGCAGATCAAACTCGGGTCCTCAAGCTTGGCAGAAAGTGTCTTTGCCTGAGCCATCTTGCCAGCGCTAAAACTGAATCTTCTATATCATTTGCTCACTGTCGTCCCTTTTCCATATCTACCTCTTGCAACCCCTTTTCCTCTATGTTTTTATGAATTCCACAGTTTATACTCAGATTATACAGTGTTTGCCTCTCTGTGCCTGGTCTATGTCACTTAGCATAATGACCTGGGGGGGATATATATATATACACCTTTTGAAAAAACAGCTTTGTTTTTAGATTTATTTATTTACATTTATATATGTAAATATATATATATATATATATGACTGTTAATCCTCATTATATATGGGCACTATATGCATGCCTGGTGCTCACAGAAGTCAGAGGTCATCAGACCCCCCTGGCACTGGAGTAATGAATGGCTGTGAGCCACCATGTGGGTGCCAGGAAAACAACCCAGACCTTCTACAGAGACAATCAATGTTTTAACTGAGCCATCTCTCCAACCTCCAGCATTTCCATTTTAAAGTTGTTTAGTTTGAGTTTATCTCTGTCTGTCTGTCTGTCTGACTGTCTGTCTGTCTCTGTGTGTGTGTGCTTTATCTATTCATTTTAAAATTTTATTCCTCGACAACTTCATATATATGTATAATACATTCTAATTGTACTCAGCCTACCAGCACGTGCATTTCCCCTCCCACTTCCATGCCCTTTTTGTTTTTATTCTGTTTTGTAATCTACTAAGTTTAGTGTCTCCTGCATAAGAATAGGTGTGCAGCTCTCCAGGGGAGCATGAGCCACTCTGTATAGGCAATGACTGCCCTGCTCTTGCAGCCACCAACTGACAAGAGCTTTCTAGGTAGAGACCCTCCACAACCCATGGCAGAAATCAAGTCATCTGTCAGTTGACATTCATGTTGTCTCCAGCCCTTCGCTATCATGACTAATGCTGGGATGAGCATGAGGATGCACATGTCTGTTTAACATAGTAATCCTTTGAATATGTAACCGGAAGTAGAATTCTTAGGCCATACAGTAAATTCTATTTGTAGGAATTTTTTTGAGAAGCTTCCATACTATTTCCCCAAATGTCCATTTATAATCTTACTAACATGGAAGGGTTCTTTTCTTCTCATTGTCTCGTTTGCCAGCAGTTATCATATATCATGTTTATAAGAGCAACCCTACAGGAGTAAGGCAATATGTGGGTGTGGTTTTGATTTTCATTGTCTTCATAATTAGAGATACTGAATATTTTTTCATATACTTGTCCAGTTATAGCTTTCTATTCAGGACTGTTTATTCAAATTCTGGTCCTACTTTGAACTGGGTTGTTTTCTTGTTGTTGAGTGCTTAGAGTTCCTTCTGTTTTTTCAGACTTTAACCCCTTCCTAGCTATATGGAAGGTTGTCCCTGCTCTCTATTGTTTCCTTTGCTGAGAGATGTGTTTAATGTTACGCAATCACACTTGGCTTTGCTGTTGTTCTGTATCTCCTTACAAATACTTGCTCCCATCCTTTTTTATTATAGCCATCCTCATAGATTTGAAGTGTGTGTCACTGTAGCTTTGCTCTTGTTTTATTGGGTATATTGTGATGCTGAGGCCTGAAGCACAGTCTTGTTGGAGCTAGGTAAGCAACCTGCCAATTGGACACATAGCCTCATTGTGGCTTTGATTTACATTCTGTAACAACTAATTATGCCAATCACAATTGGCCAGTTGTATCTTTGGAGGAATATAAAGACAAAGCACAATTAATAATAAACTAGTTACAAATAAATATACATCAAAACCCTTGAGTCATTTTCAAATGAGTCATTACTGTTTCTGTAGTGACCTAAGAACGTCTAGGGTGTTTTCATTGCCCTATGATTTGATGTTCAGTTGTAACTCAAGTGGCTCTATGATTTTCTGATGAATTTATAGCTCTGTTGCTTCTTTAAAAATGCTAGCCTAGCTTTGCCATCTTCCTTTCTATTTTGTTGGCCTCCCTGTGGAACTAGATAGTCTGAACTTGAAACAAGAAGTCAATATTTCATCTCCATGACACTTCTATGAGGACCATTTTTCTGTCTTACGTTTAACAGAGATGAAACAAATATTATAGTCATAGAGGTATATCTGGGCCTTAATAGCTAACCAACGTATATATGGCCTCTTTAATCATTTATTGAATGTCAAGTTTAGAAGTGTAACTCAGGGGTTCAAATGTTCATGAGGCCTTGGGATCCATCTCCAGTGCTGCTAAACAATTGATTGAATTTTGCCTGTAGAGTCTATTCTTTTCTGTGATGTTAGCTGGTAGGCCCTAGCAACCTGTGCTTTTTCTGAACAGCCTAGTTACAGAATGCCTCAGCAAAAGAATCTGTCTGCTGATTGCTATAAGATACCAAATCTCTGCCAGAACAAAACTGTTGCACATTTAAATCAAAAACCTTACCTAACCTCTGGGACTTCTCTCAACCATGAAATTATATTGCTTTTAAGTAAAGTTAAAATTATTTTATATAAAAAAAAACTACTTGACATACCTAACTCATTTATTCTTTATTCACTGAGCCAAAGGCTGCAATAAAGCCCTCAAGATATGTTCCAATAATAGCAATCATCTATTGCACCTCTACTGTGTTCCAGGCACTGTGGCAGGGACCCTCATCCTCATCTGTCACACGAAGCAGTGTTCTTCTCTCAATTTACATAGAAAACCAGACAACAACTTGAGATGTTAAGTCATTTGAACAGAGGTATAAGTGGTGAGAAAGGATACAAAAATAATCTTGTATTATTTACCAGCTCTGGGAAAGTGTTCATTTGCCTTTGTGATGTTCCCAGTCCTAATCTTCACATTAAAGTCTTCATGTTGAACTTCTGTTGCCCAAGACTGTTTTTCCTTGTAGTTGCTTGACTGAAAGCCTTTTGTTGTTTTGTTTGTTTTTCTTCTTGTTTTGTTGTTGAGACAGTGTCTCATGTCACCTAGGCTGGCCCCAAACTTACTCTGAAACTGAGAATAACTTTGAACTTTGTATCCTGGCTAGGAGCTTTTTTATGCACAAGCACTCCACTGTACTTGTAGGGTTCAAGATTGCTTTTACTGGCTCTTGAGTCAGTCAACTTAAAGTGAAATTTTATATTAAAGTTTAGAATCTTAGTAAAGTCTCAGAAGCAAAACTCATCCCTAAACTGTCCTCTTAGTGATATACTTCTTGCTGTATCACTTTAGGTTAGGACCTTGTATTATGGATTATTGAAAATTATGTATAATATCACAGTGTGACAAAGTTAGGCATCACATCTTCCATTCTTAAAATAAAAAAAACAAACTTTACTATAAAAAAACTAACTAGATTATACTAAAGAGTAGGAACGAATTGAGCAGGAAATATTTAGTATAATCACAATATTTTTTTATTATTTCTTGCTTTGTTCATTTTGAACTTCTTTTCTGGGGGTACTACCAATAATAACTAATTAGAACTACGAAGATGAGCTGATTGTAGCATCTCTTTCATTTAATTTCTCTTGTTATGATAAAACATTCTGACCAAAAGCAACTAAGTAGCGGATAGATTGATTTTAGCTTACAGCCCTAGGGTCCATCATTTCAGGAAAGTCAAAGGCAGGAATGCAAGAAGCTGGTCACCACATCACATCCACAGTCAAGAACAGAGAAACATGAACACGCCTATGCTACCTTCTTGCTCTTCTATCCACATCTTGCTGTCTTCACTCTTATGAAGTTTGGAGACCAGCTTAGGGAAGACTGCTGCTCACACTGGCCTGAGTTTTCCTGCATCAATTAACCAAAACAGCCACCCACAGACATGTTTACAGAACAACCTGATCTAGGTAATTCCTCATTAAGACCATTTTCCCAAGGGCATAACAACCCCATAGGAAGACTAGCAGTGTCAACTAACCTGGACCCCTGGGGAGCTCCCAGAGACTATGCTACCAACCAAAGAACATACATGGGCTGGCCCATACTCCCTAGCACATATGTAGCAGACAGCTACCTTGTTTGGCCTCAGTGGGAGAGGATGCACCTAAGCCTGTAGGGTCTTGATGCCCCAGGGAGGGAGGATGCTGGGGAGGTGAGGTGGGGGTAGATGGCTGAGTGGGTAGGGGAGCACCCTCTAAAAGGCAAAGGGGAGGGGGTGAACAACTCTGGGAGGGCAGACTGGGAGGCAGGGACAACATTTGGAATGTTAATAAATAAAATAATTAATTAAAAATAAAAAAGACTAATTTCCCTGGAGATCCTAAGTGTGGTGATTATGATTACCATAACCCAGGTTGTGGTAAATTGGACCTTAAACTCACCAGCACACTTTTTTTCACTTGATTAATATCTTTTTTTGTCCCATAAGCTGTAATATACATAAGTACTGAGTGACTGAAAGTTGAAGGTGTGAGAGAGGCAGGAAACAGCTATTATATGATCACGTGGGAGAAACATTCATTAAATACAGACTTAATTATTAGAGGTCAGTCCATCTTGTGTACTCTGTGCCCTAAGTATGAGTGATCCTAGTCATTGAATACTTACAATCCTATGACGTCATTATCGTTCTCACTTTACAGATGAGCAAATGTGAGATCAGAAAGATTAATTTAAAAAAAATAAAAAAAGAAAGATTAATTTTTATAAAGACATACAATGAGTTATTGGCAGATGCAGAAACTGATCCTAGGTCTTTTTGATTCCAAAGCTCTTTCAATTATCATGCCTCCAGATGACTTGGTATAGTCATTTACTTGCTCCCCCCTTGAAATACAGAATTATAATCAGCCTTGTGCTAGTGACGGAGCAGCATTTGAAGTAAATGAACTGATGTTATCTAAGATGAAGATTATGGGGGACAATATGGATCTCTCTCCTGAAACCACTGACACCATATAGTTTGGACAAAGAATGCCAGTAAGTAAAAGTCACTAGTGCAGGACTGAGAGCTCAGCGGCACAGGGCTTGCCTGGCAGCCATGCAGCCATGGCTTCCATTCTGAGCACCGCAAATGAAAAGCATAATCACTAATACTTAGAGCACACACACACACACACACACACACACACACACACACACACTGGGGGGGTGCATTCTTACCATTGTTTTTGAGGCTTAGAGCTCTGCTATTGCAAGCTTTAAAAGAACCAATGTTAACTTCTACTCTACAGTAATTGTAAATGTCAAAACTTGCTTTAGATACGAGGAGCTAAAGTTTCCTGCCACTTATTTCTTTTCCCAGAGAAAAACAAAGAGCTTTACAAACCTACAAAGAAGTATTGTGTAGGAAAAAAAAGTTGGCTCGTACCAAAAATGATCAGTTTAACATTCAAAAAATTTCTAGTACATGCCTTTCTGGTCTAGAAAATCTCTCTCTCTGAATTTCCTTAGAAATTCCTTTGCTATCATTTGTCCCTTCAACTATTGCTACTGTCACAGATAACTTTAGAAGTTCCTGAAAATGCTTTCTGGGGGGTGTTTGGTTCTCTGCTGATTTATAAATAAATAAAGAGAATAAGAGTGTTCTGCTCTAAATTAATGGGACCTCTGCATCATAGCCCCTCTTTCCAAAGCTCAGGAATCTTCATGGAAGAGAGGGATGAAAAGATTGGAAGAGTTGGAAGCCATGGAAGACTATAAGCAAGTATTTTGTGGCCGTAACACAGCAGCTGCACACATGAACTCACAGCCACTGTGATCGCCTGCACAAGATCAAGCAGCCAAATTCTAGCACATATGCTGGAGAGAATCATGAAGTCCTGTCCTAGCTGAGGAGATATTAGCAGTTGGTAGTTGCTAGGGAAGGAAGGAAATGCCATTTTTCTTCAGGAATGTGACCCTTGGCAGATCATGCTACAATGGATGACCTGCATCCCCATGCACATACTGGCACTGAGTGGACTAGTGGGTTTTCAAAAAGAAAGCACACAAAGATGGTAATGCAAGGTGGTAGGAGAAATGGGAAACAATTTGGAGGGGAAGAAATTGGGGGAGGAATTGACTAAACACATACATGTTCTCAAACAGTAAAAGCAACTAAAAACTAATACAATAGTCCAGATATATCACAAAAATAAGGCTGAATGGTGGAAGAAGGAAGCAGATTGCTTCTGAACTTGAGAAACACTGTGGTGGTATGCTCCCTGGGTTTCCTGTTGCCTCCCAGACAACTCAGTAGGTCTGTACAGAATCCTCCCATCCAACCACCACCAGGCACAGGAGAAAAACTACTTAGAAAAGCCCATCCTTTATATCCAAAGGAAAGCAGGTATGGGTAAGATTACAACAGCAATGTTTTGGCCAATACCTATCCTACCTATTCAAGCCAAAAACCAATGAGAAAAAAAAAAACCTATTTTTCCCATTGCTCTGCGGTTTCAATGAGGCGCATCCAGAAATTAATCTTCTACACCAATCCTTTCCTCTACAAGGACAGAAGTGTGTTTCTTTTTCACCAGTGGGGTATTGCTAGCACGTGTGAGCAGATAACTGGTCTTTTCCCACTATCTGACCAAAACAGATGGCACCCCTGTTCTGCTGCTGTGCTGTCTTAAATTGGTCTAGTGAGCTAAGTTGCCATTCCCACTGAGCAGCAAGGCAAGGTTAGTTGCTGCTAAACTTCACAACAGCATCTTCATGTCAGTGAGTGCTGATAGGGGCAGGTGCTGTGCTTTCACCTCTACCCACTGCCAGGAAGGTTATGCAGTAAGCTCCCTGCTTTTCCCTACACCTAGTGTCAGATAGGCCCAGTGAGAGGTTGACTCTCCATACTCATGGGCAGCAAAGAAACTAAGGCAGCATGAAGTAGGGCTACCCACCACCCCTAGCCCCAACCTCTGAGGTCAAACAATAAAAAGACCCACAGGGGATCTGGGCCCCTAATTCAGTAAGGCTTAAGGTGGTAAAAGGTAGAACCACTTAGCATTCTTCATTCCCCATATCCTGGGGTCACCAAAGCATAGCTGGAAGCTGAGCTTGCACCCTGCTTTCAGAGGCTGCAGAAGCTTTGTGGGTTACTCTGATTTGACTCACCTACTGTCAGCATGGTCCTGGGTGGCTGACCTTATGCTTAGCCCATTTGTCACAACAAAGCATGACTTAGTTGCAGTTGCTGCACATACAGACTACCTGATTTTTAAAGATTTAAATAAGATCCAGAGTTTCATAATATAGTATCTAAAAAGTCAAGGTAACAGTTTTAAAAGTCACTTTCCAATCAGATTATATCTGACAAGGATATATAAAAAACCCCAATAACAAAATAATCCACTAACAATAAAAAAGATAAACAAAAATCTCATCAAAAAATAGAAATTATAACACTATGCCTATTGAAATTTTAAAACCTCAGTTGATAGACTGCATCAGCTAGAGACAACAGAAGATGGAATCAGTGATCTTAAAGACAGATCTGTAACTTTAATTCTTTCAAATCCTAYTTTTAATGATGGTTCTTAAATGCTTTAACCTCCCTTCCAGCCCACCACCCACCAGAGGTGGTGGAGAAGAAAGGATACAGGGAAGTGGACCTGCTTAGAAAGGTTCTTTGGAGCAACTCCCATCCGTGTCGGCTGGAAATCAGTAGTTCAGTTTACAGGTTAGCGGCAGCTCGATCCACTCACAAACACTTTACAGATAAACTAGAGGCAACCAGGCTTCATTCAGCCTTGGCTCAAGTCATTAGTAAGGATACCAAGAGTTCTTGGCTGTGCCTCTCTTACTTAGCAAAGAAAAAAAATCAGTGAAGACTCGAAACCCACAAGCATTGCATAGATAACTCTATAAGCCTAGCTCAGCCTCCATCACTGGCCACTGAATTCTATTTATACTCCCTCCGAACACGCATGCCCTCCATGTGTCTTGCTTCAGCACCAGGTGTCTGTCTCAGCCAGCATCACTCTGCCAATCAGCCTGAGCCTGCTGAAGTGGCGAGAAACTACAGCACACCACCAGAAGTGGTTTTTTGGCGTGTTTCTCTCTATAGTATCTCTACAAATGCAGCTCAACTATGAAATGGAAAGTGGAAAAATACATGTGTGTTAACAAAGAATATTTCATCACGTGTCTTTTCACATGCTTGCTTTAGCAGAACATCTTCTCCCCCATATCTGCTTCAGCCAAATGTTCCTTCATCAAGTCTGCCTTAGCCTTTCACCTGTGTCCACTTCAGGAAAACACTCCTTTCATGTGTTTGCCCCAGCAACTGACTTTCCAAAGAACCCTTCATAGATCAGTAAAACCTGTTCAATTTGAACAACAGAAAGAAAATAGACTAAAAACTGACTAGAGCCTGTGGTGGTTTGAATAAGAATGGCCCCCATAGGCACATATACTTGAATGCTTAGTCGCCAGGGAGTGATGCTATTTGAAGTATTTGGAGGTGTGGCCTTGTTAGAGGAAGTATGTCCCTGRGGGTAAACTCTGAGGCTTCAAACTTGCACGAAAGGCTCACATATTATCAGCGTCCAAAGGATAAGAGAAAGAGGTGTGTAGTAAGGACTTGTAAGTTAACACATGATTTGGAAAAGGAATTCTAGCACATATAATGTCAATAAACCTTCAAGACATTGTGCAAAGTGAATGCAGGCACTAAAAATAGACAAATACTATATATTTCTATTTATATGACATTCTGAGAAAAAGTCAAATTGATAAAGAGAGATTGTAGAAAGGGAAGGGGTGACTCAGTGGCTAAGGGCAATTGTCACCAAGCCTAAAGAGCACAATTTAATGCCCAGGACCCATATTGGTAGAAGAGAACTGATTCCAACAAACTGTCATCGGACTTCCAAATACTATAACATGCACACACACACACACACACACACACACACACACACACACACACACACACATGCACGCACACACACACACACATACAGGTCTAGTGTAAAGAGATGGCACAGCAGTTAAAAGCACTTGCTGCTCTTCCAAAGGACCCAGGTTTTATTCCCAGCACCCACATTAAGGCAGCTTACTTTCATCTGTAACTCCAGCTCTGGAAGGTCCAATACCTCTGGCCTTTGCAAGCAGCTGCACTGAGATATAGATAAAATAAATACAGCTAGCATCATGCTTTATGAAGAAAAAAATAGGGACTGCTTTCTTCCTAAGACTGAAAGAAACAAAGCAGTTGTAGTTTCTTACTGTTATTGACACAATACTAGAAAACTTCCCTACAACAGGGTGGGGAAAGTCTACTTGTTCAGTTCAGGTTTATGTTGATGTGACCTTCTAGGTGTCGCTTTTAGCATTCCTAGGAGACAAATTTCATAACTAACTCCCTGATCCTCTGGCTCTACGATCTTTCCACTCCCAACATCCATAATGATCCCTGCACACTCGCTGGTTATCCTGTACTAAATGGTCAGCCCAAAAAACATCCACGTAAGTAACATGATATGACTAAGCAGGTTGTATTTATGTATTTAGCAATATACATTTATTTATATATTATATATGTACATATACTATATATATATATATATATATATATATATAACAAAAATTACTGAAAAGCAGGCCATGAATTTGAAAGAAAACCGGAGGATATATGGAAAGTTTTGGAGGGGAGAAAGGAAAGGGGAAGTGATTATATTATAATCTCAAAAATGAAAAAAATTAATTAAATTTAATTAATTAAATTAATTTTTAAAGGTATAACTGGTGAGTGTTTTTTTTTTTTAAGGAATGGAGTTTTTGCTGGATGGTGATGGCTCACGCCTCTAATCCTAGCACTTGGGAGGCAGAGGCAGGCAGATCTCTGTGAATTTGATGCCAGCCTGGTGTACAGAGCAAGTTCCAGGACAGCCAGGGCTACACAGAGAAACCCTGTCTTAAAACAAAACAAAACAAAACACAAAACAAAACAAAAAGAATAGAGCTTTTCGTCTGGCGTGCGCTTGAGCAGGTTCTGGGCACACTGTCACCACTGCGGTGAGTTCTTACGTGCTTCCCTGCTGTCTAGAAAACAGTTTCTGAGAGTTCTCTACTACCTCTAGCTTCTACAGTCTTCCTGACACTTCTGAAGTGATCCCTGACACTTTGGAGGAAGGAGTGTGATGCAGGTGTCCCATTGAGGGCTGGTCATTCCATGGTCTCTTATTTTCTGCATCTTGACCAGTTGCAGGTCTCTGTGCTAATTACCATCTGCCATGAAAAGAAGGTTCTCTGAGGAGGGTTTCAGAGATCCACTGATCTGTAGATAAAATGTTAAATCATTATAGTCAGCTTAATTAATACTGTTGTCTGTCATGAAGAGGAATGGTAGTATGTACCCCACCAAAGACCTTAGGTTCTTGGCCCCAATAATTATGCCATGTATGAATTTCAACTAGCAGATCAAGTTAGAGAGCGGTTGTTTACTCCCATGATATCTCCATCAGTGCACCAGTCAGGCATGGCTTCGAGGTGAGCACTTAAGTGCTACTCCTTACTAAGGAAATATTGGAGTTTGGTAGCTGCTCTAAGAGGATTAAGGATGTGGCCCCTGGTAACATCAACCATGCTCCAGTAGACAAGCACACATCACAACACAAATTTTATTTAATGAGATTTTTATGAAGTAAAGCACTGTGGAACAGGGGCTCACTGTGTAGTTGTAGCTTTCCCGGAAACTCGCTCTGTAGACCAGGCTGGCCTGTGACTCATAAAGCTCTGCCTCCCAAGTGCTGGCACTTAAGGTGTATGCCACATGCTTGATGGGGTTTTTTTTTTAATAATAAAAGAAAGCCACAATGTAAGTTGGATAGGGAAAGAAGACTTAATATAGCTGGAGTTGGGGAGAGGCATGAATATGACTAAAATACATTGTATGAAATTCTCAATGAACTAATAGTAAATAGAGTTGATATGCTTCTCMCTTAGTAGAAAAGAAAGTAAAACTGCTATTTGTAGATTATGTGATTGTCTATATAAGAAACTACAAGAAATCTATAAAAGAAACCTAAGAATGAATATTATTTCAGCAAATTTGCACAAGACAAAATAAAAACACAAAAATTACTTCAACTTCTACATGCATTTGTCATATATGAAGTCTCTTAGTTAAAAAGCTGTGGTTGTGCATAAGGGAGTTAAATAATGACTTTAACTGAGGCATGATTCACATGTATTATACAATAAATTCATAGGCATTATACAATAATTCTCTCCTCTCTACACACACACACACACACACATACATTACCACCACTACCACCACCACCACCAAACTATCTAGGCAGAGAAATACACCCATAATGCAGCACCGAAATGGAATTATAACTCATGAAACAGCAAAAAAGGAAATAAAAAATAAAAATCCAAATGACAAAAAATGTGACATTTGCTAGATTTAAGCCATAGTATAGAAATACTAACCTCCATGCCACACACAGTGCAAGATTCCTTCTTCCTCACTTATTTTCTTTTTTTTTTTAGACCATTCTTCATGATAGGTCAACTGGGAACACATTCTCTTTGTTTCTCTCTGTCTGATAAGTTTTTGGTATATCTTTAATTCCCTCTTTGACTAGGTAGACTTAAGATTGGAGTTGAACAGTACTTTTGAGTTGAAAAAGTATGCAGTGCTTCCCTGGGGCCTTCCTACTGTCTGACGTTCTATACATTAGCATTTAGGTTGCTTTTTCGCCACACAGAAGGCTTCATTCTTCTCTGACTACATTCAAAGTTTTAAACTTATGATTACTTTTCAGAAATTGAGATATTGTATGGCTGCTCTTGACTCCATCAACCAAGGTTTTTTCTGTATTTTTAAACTGTTTTTTTTTTCATTTTCGTTTCTGATATTTCAATTTGGTTCTTATTTATAGCTTCAATTTCTTTACGAAGACTATTTGTGAGATGACTCTGAGTTGTACCAACTGTGTTCATAATTACTCACTGAAGCATTCCTTTGATGGCTACCTTACAAATATGTGTCATATGGTCCTATAATCTCTGTTGTCTCATAGGTGGTGACTTATGGTTTTAATTTTTTTAGTTTAAGTTAGTCTTTATTTGTGGTATTAATGTGTGAGTTAATTGAAACTTCAACTGTTCATATTTTATTCAATGTTCTAGATTTTGTTTAAAATCTTTTGTCTTAATTGTCTTTTCAAGACACCATTCCAGTAAAAGGTCTCCACCTCATTCTTCCCAAGTATAGGTAGAAACACAGGTCCCATTCTTGGTCCTCTTTGACACTTAAGGGAGAAGGGGCTTTTTATTACTCTGGTAAAAATGGAAATTCTAGCTTCCAGAGACTTGACTGGAATCTACTTACCTGCTGAGCGTGAAAGTGATTCTACACATAGAAATGTGTATTCGTCATGTTCTTACTTTACAGCCCATTTCTTTGTTTTCTGATTTTTAATTTCTCTTAAGGGAATTTATAATTAATCATTAGAGAAGTGATTTTATGATAGTGCTTTGAAGCTTAGATAGTCCCAACAATCTGACTTATGACAGTATTACATCAACTGATTTTCTTTTCTCATTTGCATTGTCATGTGTCTGGTTCTTACTATAGATGGTTGATATTAATGGCCCCTGACTTATAATACTTTTTCTTAATTTTTTTCTAGCTTACAGGGATTCAAAAGACATACACTCGATAAAACCGTATTTCAGATTTTGGATGTTGGTCTTTCCCTAAGCTAGCAATGTGTAGTATGATTCTCTTGATGGTTTTCAGGAGCACAGAAACAAGGCTCCCAGTTAGTTATGGAATCACAGTAGGAAACAACCAGTGTTCTATATTCTGAGTGTGGGTATGTATGTTGGATATATTTTCTCCTCATGATATTTTCAGTTTGCAATGAGTTTATCATTGAAACTCCACTGAAAGTCAAGCAGGACCTGTACTATACCAGGAGACTCTTAATAAAAATTATGCTTTCTCCTGAAACATTTTTGGGTGTAGCATATCAATACTGGTCTATTTTTATATAACAATTTAGTAGAGATATTCCATCTCTGCTAGTGGCTCTAAAAAGAAAAAAAAATACCTAATTGTGCTATCTTTTGCTGCCAGGGAAAGAGTCAATAGACAAAGATTTTGTTTGAATCTTTCTACTAGGTTAAGGTTCAGGAGTAACTGAAAGTGATTTCCCTTCTGGGGCTCATTAAATGATCAGGAGACATCAGGCCTTGGTTGCTTTGGACATTGAGTAGAGATTTGGCAGACACCTTGCCTTTATTATCTGATTCTGCTTAGTGGTGGGCCAGGGCCCATTAGGTCTGGGTAGAGGGTTATAAAGCACATGGACACGTAGCAGTCTGCAGTACAAGACTACCTGCTGCAGGCTGGCACAGAGCAAGGGATGGGCTAGCTTGCTTGTGTTCCACTATTTCCATTTTGTTGAAATGAACAGTTGCCTTTGCCACTGGGTAAAGGTTTCTCTGATAAGTACCTATTAGTCTTCCCCCTTCCTTTCCCTCTGCCAGAGCAGATACCATACTTTCCCCCTCTATTTTTGTCTGTGTTTTCTGCTAGTAACTACTTGTAGGCCCATCCAGTGGCTACCCAGGCTGGGGCATAAGTGACAAAAAAAGAAAACCCAAGGACTTTACCCTTATATAGTTCCATCTGTATGAAATCCGAAACTCATCTTCACCTTTCAAAGTCCTCTTATGATTGTGTGCTTCCCCAAGGTACCTACTGAGCTGTAGTTACAGGAGAGGAGCCATTAGCCCAGAACTAGAAGTCTAACATATTTGTTTTAAATTATGATAAATGATAGTGTCTTTATGTTTTTTTGCATTAATTCTTCATATAATATCACCTTTTTGAAATCCATTCATCTTGGTAAACATAGATATATAATGTATTCATTTTAAATACTGTAGAATTTTCTGTTGTGTGAATATACAGCAAGTTGTTCATTTGTTCTCCTGTTGGTAGGCAGTGAAGCCTCCACTCCTTTATAAACAAAGCCACGATAAATGTTCCCATACATGTCTCCTTGGATACTGACTGTATTTGTGGAGGGTTTATCGGAGCCTGCATCTCAAGTGGAACTGCTAAGCCATAGGAGACACAGAGCATTGTCATCTTTATCAGATAGTACCAAACTGCTCAGCAACTGTGTGTGAGATACTGCATTTTGTCACAGCTCCACTGAAACCAGTGTTGAAATAGTCAATTTGATTCTCCGTTAACCTATGCATTTGGTTTTGACTTGTTTAAAAAATCATTCCATAAACTAAAGTCATAAAAATATCTTCAGTATTTTCTTCTACATCTACTAAAAGGTTTTCTTCCTCCAAATTAGGTTTTTAGTCTTTATCTGTAATTTACTTCTGTGTATAATCTAATAAAGGAATACTATTCTACTTTTTCCAGTATCAATAGCTAATTATTCCAACATCACTAATCATTTATTGAGAATTCCACTTCAAATATATATCATATTCACATTTTACTTATGTTGATTCTGAAGTTTACAAATAACCCCAAATCAGATTACCTAAAATATTGAATTTAAATGCATGTATTAAAATAAAATAAAATAAAATAAAATAAAATAAAATAAAATAAAATCTTATTCTTAATCCCATTTTCTATTAGTACTGGAACTTTGGGGGACAGAAATAAAGATTAATGCTGATTAAGTCCCTACTAACATCAATTAATTACTGATTTGGTATTAGGTACTGCTGGGCAAATTAATGCTAGGATGATTTTAATTTATTCCTTGTAACAACATTGAGGAGCCATGGTGTTATTTTTGTATTACAGATAAAAATACAAAAATGTTGAAAGTCATGTTGCAATTTGCATGTTATAGTAGTGTGATTGCTCATCATATA
>BDUI01000736.1:106390-117805 GCA_002335545.1 Apodemus speciosus | reverse complement strand
TATGTATATATATACATACAACATCATACATACATAGTTTGTCCTGGTTCACACGGTAAGATTGACAGAGTTCAAATTCAGCTCCAGGTGATTGTAAGTAGTGCTTTGTCTTGCTGCTTTACTGCACTATTATATTAGTTAATTTTCTCATGGCTGTTACAAAATATCTGACAAGAAGCAAGAGTTCATTTCGGCTTACAATTTGAAGGCATATATAACATGGTGGGGAAGTCATAGTGCCAAGAGCTTGAGGTGGCTGGTCCATCCACAGTGCATGCACAGTCAGGAAACAGGGAGATACTGATTTTCATGTTCAGCTAGCATTCTTTCTACTCAGTCTAGGACCTCAGCTCCTAGAATGTTGCTGCCCACAGTTAAGGTGGGTCTTCCCACCTCAGTTAACCTAATCTAGGCAATTCCTCTTAGGTATACYGGGAAGCTTGTCTCCTAAGTGTTTCTTAAATTCTATCAAGTTGACAACACTAGCTATCACAATTCGGGCAGAGGGAAGAGGGCTTATGGGACTCATGGGGAGGGGGGAACTGGGAAAGGGGAAATCATTTGGAATGTAAACAAAGAATATAGAAAATAAAAAAATAAAAAWATAAAAAGAGAGAGAGAAAAGTGATATCCCTCCACTAAGAAAGATAGGAATTTGTAAATTATAAGTAAAGTATATTTGGCAAGTGGTATTGTGCCTTGAATGACCAAGTTCAAAGAATGGCTGTTTTGCACTTTACATACTTGATCATCAGGAAAAATTTGCCTAGGATGAATTCTTGGTTACTTTCCCATCACCTTCTCATTTCTCTATTTCTCTGTCCCTTACTTCTTGAGATTGGAATATATAATTTAGTTGTCAACGAGCTTCCTGCTAAGCTGTAAGTTTTGAGGAGGAAAATGGCAAAAAAGTATGATTAAAGGAAGGTTGAATCACTTATCCTTGTTATAATTTTATACAAGAACGAATTCCATCCATTAAAGGTACCAAATGTAGTGCTGATATGATATCAGCCTTTGCATGATTTTATCATATTATGATAATTGATTTCTTATTGAGCTATCATTTTCCCTCATTTGAAATCAATGCCCTAATCTAAGACTGTTAAGAAGTTATAATAAGTAGCAAAAATAAGAGATTTGGTGTCAGTCTTAACTGAGCCTTTTACTGAAAGATCCTAGAGCTCTTCATGTGTGGAGCAAGTGGAGCCCTATCACCAGATAAAAATGGGAAGGTTGAGCTGATTCAAAGCCCCGGTAGTTCTCAGATCTGAGAATAGTAGGCATTTCATCTACTCCCGACCTGGTTCCTGTCCTGGAGCATGTGACGACAACACCCTACATGAGGATCATGACAACTAGTCACAGTAGCACAGAGCAGAGTTCTCCATGCTAATGAGGTATCTAGATGGGCCCTGAGGGTTTAGCCAATTAGTTTCCCTTCCTGGACATTCCTTCCTGCAAAAGGTATTTAGTCTCTGGTCTACCCTGAATAAGTGGTATGCAGCCATTTTGCACTATGAATAAACAGTTTGGACAAGCAAGGACTGTCTCATCAGAAGAAGGCTCTGGGCAAAGCCTTCCTCATACAGAGCCATGTTGCCTAAGTCTCTGCGATCCAGACACTTACCCTTGAGCTAAACTGGATTACCCCTCCCTCTGGCCAGAGCTTGTCACTGGCCCAATGGCCCCTTAATCCTCAACTCCTTGCAGTTTCCAGCTGCGTTCCCAGGAGTATGGGAACCCCAACCTTGTCCTCAGCCTGTGCGCTGTTTCTCACCCAAGCTGGGATCTTAGGCTGTGTTCTGCCTCGGCATTTCTCAGGCCCAGCACCCCAAGGATGGAATGTAGCCTAGCACCTCCCCATTTTGTCTGCCAGAGCAGTGTTCACACACCCCAGTGGCAAGGCGGAACACAGAACCACATTCATAGAGGTTTAATTTTTTTTATCTGCAGACTGGACAGTACCAGGAAGGCAGTGCTAGAATTAAATGGCATTTGAAAATATACTTTGTAAGATACTGCATGCTGATGTTCTCATGTATCCACTGTTCTCTAACTTAGTTTTGGCATATGTCTACCCTGCTAGATAGACCTAATGCTGCCAGTTTCATAGTAATCACYGACTCCTGACTCTTGTCTTCAGATTTTATTTAGTAGATCTGAAATGAGGCCCAAAAATTTGTTGTTTTTTTTTTCATTATCTCCAAATAATCCCTTAAGCACAACCCAGATATGAGGCAGACACACTTGTTCTGGAACACTTAGCACCATATATGCAAGAAACAATTTACTGCTCCTGACTGGGGTTCCCAGCTAAAAGCAGGTTACAATAAGAGACTGCAAACCAGTTTTCCTTAACGCTCCAAGTTCCTACCCCTCCTAGGTTATAGGGAACCCAGCCTCATGATCTCTTAACACCCCCTCCCACTTCTGTGACTCCAGCTGCATCCTGAGTACTTCGAAGCAAAGACTGGTAAATTGAGCCAGCAATTATTGCCTCTTAAAATGATTTTGAGGGTTTTCTTTGAAAAGTCTTAGTCAATAGGAATAGAAGACTATGAATAACACCAAAATATTTAGCTGTCTATTGAAACTTCTTTACAGTATCGTGTAAAATGGGAACAGATGCAACTAGACCAGAGCTTGGTTAGTAGGTAACAGATTTATGGACTTGCTCATTTTAAAAATTAAGGTTATAAGCAACATATGTCAAAATCCTATAAAACTGCTCTGGAAAGCATCTTCCTAGAAAACCCAAATCCCTGTTAATGTTCCGAGTTTGCTTTCAGAACTGAAAGATGACATTGTATACATCTGCTTAAAGCAATGTTTCCTTGAAACAAAACGGACTCTGTGAGCGTACATTCAGTAGCCACCCTAAAGTTTCAAGCACCTAGTCTCTTCCTAGAATGGAATCTATCCAATCCCTTAAGAGAAGAAAGCTCTTTCTATTTACAAATACAGGTGGCGTTGCTATGAGTTACAGTTTTCTGGAAGCCTTTGCACATAGCTCATGCTTTTAAGACAAAGGAAGTCATATGAGAGTGAAATCACCAGGTCTTGGTCTATCCTGAAGCCTAGAGACTTGAGAAGAATCTCAATTGGCTCCTTTTCCTTTTACTGTCACATCTGCAAGTCTCCTGTTGAATCTCTCTAGTCCACTGTTCCCTCTAATGAAGTCATGTTCTGTGCTCAGGGCAGTAATATCCTCAGAAGCAGATGTCTCCCATAAAGCATGACCTCATTCCTTGGAATGGGAAAAGCCCGCAGTCGACTGTTGGGGTAATATTGGGAAGGACTTTGTTTAAAAATAGTTTCTGTAAATAATGTGTTCAACTTTTTATATATTTCTATTAAAAGGCAAATCTAGTTTGTTGCTGTTTTTTGTTAACCTTGCTCTTCTCTTCCAGAAAAGGCAGTCACTGAGCTAGAAGTAACAGAGTCCTCATAGAGCTCAGACACTTCCACCCAGTTGTTTGGACAGATGGGCAAAACTTAGGATTTGTCTAGATGTTAAATCTATGTGCTGTATGAGACCCCACTGAGTCACAACCTACATTTCAACTAGCCTTTTCAAAATATCCCTGGAGCTTGGGAAAAATAAGCCAAAGTGTCCAAGGAAAGTTACTGACCCAAATGTTCCCAGCAAATGAAGCAAGTGAGAGGATCACTAGACAAGGAAAGGACTGAGGAGGAGCAGAACAATTAGAAGGATGCAGTTTAAAGCCAATCCAAAGTTGCTTAGAAACTTAAATGTATGGTAGTTCCTAGACACTGGCCTCTCAAATCACTGCAGAAAACTAGAATATATGACATCTGGACACTCGGCCCCCCATAGCCAGGCCTTTTATTTATAACCCGCATGTGACAGCGTGCTTCTCACTTCTCTTTGTGTCTGTGCATAAGGTAAATGCAAAAGAGGAATGAAAGGTCCAAATATTGAATTTACTAAATATGGAAAGATTTTACAGGATCATAAGGCAATAAAATACAAATCAGTTAAGTGTGATACCTGCTATTTGTAAATTAATTACTATATTCCCATAAGATGTCTGTTTCAGGAACATCTATGCATTAAAAATGAAGAATGCTAATAATTCTATGAATATTAATTGATGAGAATAAATATTGAAAATACATTTCCTTTCCCAATTCCCATATTAGTCACCTTGGCTAGCAACCAGTCCCTTTCCAATGATCTATTAAAACTGCATCCTCACCATAATGCTTTTCCATGGCAAACCTCCCAAGAATCCATTTCTCCTTGAAACTTTTCTCCACACTCTAACCTTTCATCCCTCCTATTTCTATTTTACCTTTTTTAGATATTTCCTTTATTTACATTTCAAATGTTATCCCCTTTTCTCATTTCCTCCCTGAAAACCTCCTATCCCCTCCCACTGCTCACTAACCCGACCACTCCCACTTCCCTGCCCTGGCATTCCTCTACACTGGGGAATCGAGCCTTCACAGGACCAAGGGCCTCTCCTCTCATTGATGTCACACAACGCCATCCTCTGCTACATATGTAGCTGGAGCCATGGGTCCCTCCATGTGTACTTTTTTTTGGTGGTTTAGCAACTTGGGAAATAGAGGATTTATTTCATCTTACTGCTTATAGTCCAAGCAAATCCGGACAGGAACTAAAGGCAGGAAGTGATGCAGAGGCCTTGGAGGAGAGCTGCTTATTGGTTTAATTCTCCAAGGCTTACAGAGCCTGATTTGTTATATAGCACAGGACCACCTACCTGCTCAGAAGTGGCACCTTCAACACTAGGCTGAAGTTAATCAGTCACTAATTAAGGACATGTACCACAGGTAGAAGGCATTTTCTCAATTGAGAATCCCTCTTCCCAAATGACTCTAGCTTGTATCAAGTTGATATAAAACTAGCCACCACAGTAACCAACTACTTTCTGATTAGATTTAAGGTTCACTCCACAGAAGGAATCCATACCTGGCACCATTATCAGGAGCAAAAACCCATGGCTAGATAGGTCATCAACCTAGGAAAGAGCCCAATGCTATTATTATTATAATGAACATAGTTATTAAATCAACTCCTAATGAATTTTCATTATACCCACAAATGAGTGTAGCTCTCACATGTTATCAGAGATGCTGCTTTTTAAAATAGATTATGATTAAAATCTGAGACCCATAACTGGTCAAGGTCTAGAAAATAGGAGACTATAGAATGATTAGCCCTAAATAGGATGTCTACATCATACCGCTTCCTTCTCCTCCTCCTATTCCTCCTCCCAAGACTGGGGGATAATAGAGGAAGAAGGAGCAGAAAGGTTGTAAGACACAGTAGATGGCTACAAGGAACTAGTGTTTGACAGAGCAAGGCAGTTGCACAAATGAGCTCACTGCAGTTGTAACATCATGCCCAAGACCTGCATAAGCTCAAGCCAAACAAAATTACAGCATGGAGAAGGGAGGTGGGCATGAATTCCCACCCCTAGCTAAGGAGTTATTGGTAACCGGTAGACGCTAGGAGAGGAAAAGTCAGTTTTCTTTAAGGATTTTTTGGCCCCTGGTTAGTCAACAAAGATCCATTGGAAGACCACACACCCAGAAGTATGTAGGCAGCACATATTTTATTTGATGGGTTTTCTTTTCTTTTTTTTTCTCAAAAAATAAGGTGGGCCCAGAGGAACTTGGGCAAGGGGTGAATATGATCACATATATTGTATTAAATTCTCAAAGAACTAAGCTTTTACATGTGAAAGGGGTTGATAGGCCTTATAAAATAATTTATAGAGATTTTTAAGATTATTTTTCTTTGTCTTCCAATAAAGGGATAATTTATAAAAGCCATCAGAAAAATCTGAAACTAGCAAATCAATCCTGACAAATATCTATTGTATTATGTGTCATGACCTTTTTGTGCTAGGAATGTAAAAATGATTCAATAATATGAAAAAGTTTAATGGTGCATTACATCAACTCAAAGGATATAAGTCAATGATCATCTCAGATAAAAGGCATTTGATAAAAATCTAGCATCCTTTTATGATACTTCTTAGTAATCCCAGCATAGTTTGATCTAATAAGCATGGTGCTTAGAGGCCTTCTTACTAAAGTTGGGATGTTCAACATTATTCTTGAATTTCTTTTTTTTTAAGATTTATGTTATTTTGTGTATGTGAGTGTTTTTATCTGCATATATGTATGTACAGCACATTGACATCCAATGCCATTGGGGGCCAGGAGAGGACATCAGATCCCCTATAATTGGAGTTACAGGCAGCTGTGAGCCAGCATAAGGTGCTAGAAACTATACCCAGGTCCTCTGGAAGAGTGGTTCATGCTTTTAACTGCTGAACCACCTTGAATCTCTTATTAATACAATGAAAGAAATATAAATATCAGAGTTATATAAACACTCATCACTTACTAATCAGATTCTGTAGCTAGTAAACACAAGAAATCTGAGAAGATACTGTAAGTTGAAATCCCCAAGGTGGCTAGGCCATGTGTGTCCATTTCTTATAGTACGAGGACAGTATCAGCAAATCTGCTCAAACAACATTTGTAAGTTCAATATAGTTGAAAAACTCAGCCGGAAATGGTTTTTATAGGCAGATAAATCCTTTAAGGCCATTTCAGAGTCATGTATGCCTTGAGATCATGACCCTGAATAGCAATTTGTATTAGATAAAAAGGCTTGGTTATTTGAGCTTTCTGCTTACTTAGGTTTAAAATGACTGATGTTTGTACAGTACTAGATTTTTTTTCCCAAAGTGATGAGTTTATATTTATGTAATATCCAGAGACTATTTTACCCATTTTCTTTGTTATCTTGTGTAATCCTTAAAACACCTCTCTCAAGTAAATGATACTATCCCCATTGTACAAATGCGGCTGCACGAACTCAGAGATGCAACCATTTCCTCAGTGTCACACAGCACTTGGTAAAGAGAGGAGCTTCAGCTTGAATGTAATTCTGTGACTTCAGAGACCATCCCTTTTCCAACACCAGTTCCCATCCCTGTGCAGCCTTTCCTCCAAGTATTTCCTGGAATATAATTGGAAAATGTGGCCATATCAATAATGAAGACAGAGAAGGCAAGAAAAGACCATGTTGAAGAGTAACTACTAACCTGAACTCTAGTGCAGTCACTAAATGACTAGAGTACACTCACACTGGACACCAGAACGCTCCTGTTGATCCCACCATAAGAAAAATCTAGTAAGTCTCAGAATAAGTCTCATCTCTGGTTAAAGTGAAACAACATGCACAGAGGCAGAAGAACTAGTCATCTTGAACTGTTCTGAGACCCAATCTAGAGCCATATTGTAGAAATGTGGTTCTTAGTGTAACCAGTTTGTGGTTTGGCTGCCCAGCAGTTGCGGCTGTATTCCTCAAAGGCAAGGCTTACAAAATTACTTCTGGGAACAGCACATGTTACCTACCATCTGGGATCCTTCAAACCATGGATAGGTTTAACCTGTCCACAGGAAGATGGTCTAGCTTTGATTAATTACATCATGTTCCAACAGTAGATTCTCTCTGATTCCTGTGCTTTGTTGGGCAGGAATATTTGGATGATGGATTGCTATTATAACCTTTAACATATTTAATGAATTAACACATCTCAACTACTAAAGCAATCCATTTGATTCATATGCATGCAGCTCAAAATAATTCCTTGAATCTGCTTAACACTTCACACTTTCCCAAATTGTTTTTCTTTCTATTGTCTCATCGATCCACAGAACTGAAAGCTTAATATCTCAGATTTTTGAACCCAGATAAAGGAGACTAGTGTAATTAGTACTCAGCATTTGACCTAGGTCAGGGTTGTCAACCCCAGTCAGGCATTAGAGTCTCCCTAAGAGCTTTCAGATTTTTTTATGCCCACCCAGCAGGCTGAAGGCATCAGAATCCTCAGGCCAGAAGTCTGTACAGTGAGGGGTGTTGACTTTCTTTAGGTAATTCAAAAGTGTATACAAATTTGAGGCAATGAGTTTAAATCTAAGTCCCAGGTGACAGGAAAGCATTTAAATTTCAGTGTCACCATGGTAGTCGGAGGCTGGGATTTAGAGAGTAGCATTGTCTATAAGGGTTGAATCTTAGAACAGAATGTACTCACGAGAAAGTAGGAGAAAGGAGAAAAACAGGATCCTGAAGTCTAATCTTTAATATTCATAGTGGTTAAGAAATTTACGTCTGTTAACCTAGCTTTTTGAAAAAAAAGACCGCATGATTTTATAATAAGAAAAACACACATAACTAATCAGAGGCCTTTGTGGAGAGAACTGTGCATGTGTCTAAGGGGATCAATGGGCATAATTTAGTTAGACTTTCAAAACGCCTCTAGCTGGCGTTCACTAGCAAAGGTTATTATGCTTTAGGTTGTGTCACCATGCACCATGAAATCAGAGGGGCCATCCTGTGAAGAGGGCTTGAAAGGCAGGAATCATGGGCAGGGATGAATGCATAGCTTTCCAGAGTGAGACTCATAAACAGTAGAGTTTTGTAATCTGTTTCTGGTTTATTTAGCATTTTTATATACTGATTGGGTGAAAGACTGCAGCAAAATCTTTAACAAACTCCTTAGGGCTCTGCCTCTTATTGTTGTGTGACCCCTGGCAAGTCTCTTAACCTCTCTTGTTCTGTTTCCACTTCATCTGTAAAATAGTGGCTCTGGATATAAAAGCCTCCTACAAATTCTATAGATGAGCTCTTCTCTATGCATCTACAATGAAAGCAACACATAATCAACTTCTGTAATTGATTAGAGCAATGTGAAGAAGTGACTAGTACAGGGTCAAGGACCAGAGAAAGCATTTGTTATACAGAATTATGCACTATATGAAATTCATTGTAACCAGATTGGCAAAGCACTCTTTCTGCCAGCCATCTGCTAGAACATAAAAATAGCTTTTTTATATAGGACTGTTCTTTATAATTGAATTTAACGTTTACCACCGATTTCTTTAACAATAAATTTATAAATCTCTTATAGCATTTTATAGTTGAGGCTTGTGAAACATTAGAGGAAAAAGTTATCTAGTGCATATCTACATTTAAGAGAATTGGAGATAGATGAAGTGATTCACCTGTCAGAGAACAAAAATAACACTACAGAGCTGTATCTCTGGACAACTTGCTCAGCTCTCTTCACCTTCTTCCTGTACTTGGTTCCAAAGCAATAAAATACGGCTTTAGAAAAAATTGAGTCCTCATGACAGACTTATCTTAAAGCTTTTTTGGCCACCCTTTTTAGGTAGGTATGTGGTTTGGTAATGATGACAATGACATATGAATATGAAGATTATAGTTATCTATGAGTGCTTAGATGTTATCTTATTTACTATGCATTTTCTCACTTATCATTTCTTTTGAGGTAGATACTATTTTTGAGAATCCTATATACAAAATATATTACATCATTTCCATCCCTCTCGCTCCCACTCCCACTCCTTTGTCCCCCTACTCTCTCTCAAATTCATGACCTCTTATTCTTTAACTATTGAGCTATATATGTGTATAATCTGCTTAATCCATTTAGTGTTGTGCATATGTATATGTATTTAAGGCTGACTACTTGGTATTTGATAACCTGTGGAAGAAAGGTCCCTGGAGAAAACCAATTCTCCCTTTCTCAGTAGCCATTACTTGCTTGTACCTCTTCCTCTAGAGTTGGAGTCTGGTGACATTCTGCCCATCCATATTTTCATGTCAACTGACACTGTCATTATTCAGGTCTTTTTCAGGCAATCATATTGTTAACATTCATGTGTACAGCTTCACTATCATATATAGAAGACACTATCTCAAAGCCCTCATATTGCTACTCTACATCTTACTGTCCCCTCATCCTCAACACAAGGAGGGGTTGTTTTGTAGATGTTTCATTTGGGATTAGACATCCTATGATCTGTTGTTTTCTACATTTTGACAAGTGTGGATTCCTGAAGTAGTCTCAATATGCTTCAAAGATAAGGCTCTTCAGTAAAGAATAAAAATGACAGGGTATAAGTAATAGGAATGATTATAAGTAATTATAATGCAATTACAAATTACACTAGTTTAAGATTAGCAGTACTAGATTCTCCCTTAGGATCCATGACCTCCACAGCCACAGGTAGTTAGTTAAGTTTACATTACCAGGCATGAACTCCTACCAATTGAGTGGACCTTAATTGCAATTAAACAGCTGTTGGTTACCACCAAGATATAGGTACCACTGTTGCACCCTTAGGAATCTCTTGTTAGACTGATGACTATTGTAGTAGATGAGCTTTAGACAGTTATTACTATCATTAATTTTTAAGAATAACTGATTCAGAGAGTAAATTTGCCCAACATCATGTAGGTATTGAATGTTAGCACTAGAAATCAAAGCTGGTTCAGAAAAGATAACAAGGTAATGATCTTTCTACAATCCAATTTTCCCAAAGAGTATAAGCCAGAGTATTAACTCAGCAAAAAAAATAGATAGTTCTTGGAAAAGATTCTTGGCCAAACAAGTTTGGTTTATATTGTCTCCATTTCTCACTGCTGATTTTATTGAATTTTTTAAGAAGTCTTCAGCTGAAAAAATATCTATATCTATATCTATATCTACATCTACATCTACATCTACATCTATATCTATATCTATTTCTTTAATCCTATGTTTCTTAAACTCTTTTTAACCAGCTATTTTTTCCAAGAACATCTGTTAATATCACAGTTCTTTCATACTCCCTACAATGGAGGACTACAAAATGTATAAAACTTAGGAAATAAAAACAGGAGGATCAGGGTTTCAAAGCCAGCCTCAACTACATGAAACCCTATCTCAAGATGCGAAAAATAGGGATACAACAATAACTTAGAAACATACTTATTGCACAAGCATGACATCCTGAGTTTGGATCCCTAGCACCTACATAAAATCTGAGTATGGTAGTACACTATTGTAATCTTAGCACTAGAGAGGTGGAGACAAGATACCTAGAACTCATTTGCCAACTAACCTAACACAATCATAAAGCATCAAGCACCAGTGAGAGACCCTTTATCAAAAACCAAAATGGGGTCAGCAAGTTGATTCAGCAAGTAAACTCACTTATCACCAAGCCTGACAATCTGAGTTCAAACTCTGGGATTCATATGGTATAAAGAGAGGACAGATAACTACAGATTATCCTCTAAGCTCCACACAAATGCTATGGCACACATGTCCCCGTGCTTATACAAGCAGTCTCTCACAGAGAAACTCTAGCAATAAATAAATGTAATTTTAAAAAAAAAGAAAAACATGGTGGACAGCCCTCAGTAATGATCCTGATGTTGGCCCATGGCATCTACATGCACCTGCACATATGTCCAGACACATGCGCATATGTGTGTGCTCACATACATTTAAGCATGTACACACACACACACACACACACACACACACACACACA
>BDUI01000736.1:62266-88446 GCA_002335545.1 Apodemus speciosus | reverse complement strand
ACACATTTAAACACTATCTCAAATAAATCAGAGCACAAATAAAGATGACAACAGGCAAGGGGGGAAAGATGTGAAGAAAAGGAGGATATAAAAAGAGAAAATCATGATCTTCAATTGCTCCACTGAACCTGAAGCATCTTCTGCACACTGCACACAATTCCTACTGCTGCACATTTCTTTTTGAGGGAAATCTAAACAGACTTTGGGTTTTTTTAAGGGACATATTTGCTCTGGGGCCAAACTGGAGATCTTCCAGGTTAGAGACTCTATTAGCTTCCTATGAAACCTGATTTCATCGGTGAAAATCTTTCTAGACCTTTACAAGAATCAAGTTAGATAATACACAGACGAATGATACAAACTGTAGACTATAGAAATGCCCCTAAGGACATTGGCTGTGGTTTAGTTAGGTTATATCGGCTTTGTGGCAGTTTCAAACAGAATTTAAGTACCTGTGTCTAAGGAAAGTTAGATTCATCCAAAGAAAGAAAAAGCCTGAGTCCCCATGAATAAAAATGAGCTCTATTGATTAAAATGGCTTTCTTTAAAAACAATACATGAGAAGACACTTCTGATTCTACTACAGATGAAACTGTTGACATTTCCTTTAGAGCACCTATTAAGTTGTGGTAAATTGTGGGAGTGAATGTTGCCCCACATGAACGCATTACAGCTGCATGGTTCTAATAACTAACAAGTTAAATCGCAATAATGAAGTGACTAAGAAGGAAACTACTACTGCGCTGCTCCTTCTATAAGAACACTGCCTTTTATCTTCTAGTATCCAGCCCTGAAACTTTGCATCACAGCTTCACCTGAATGTATAACTCTGCAACCTTAGGACTTACAGAATGAAAGGAATGCCGCCCTGGGGTTGCTGAGCTGTACATTTCTGGGCATTTCATCTCTACAGAAGAATACCCTTCTCCCTCCTGACTAAAATGGGAAGAATTGTTATTTCTCAAGGGAAGAATCCTTCATCTATTTTTTTGTAGTCTCTATAATCAGCAAGCAGAAGAATTTTGATAGTTGGGTGGTAGATACCTTGACTAAAGTCTGAGGTTGTCTTTTACTGGCTTTTTAGAGAATAACCTTTTTAAAAATTTTCTACTAACTTAATCTTCCATCTTTTATTTCTAATAGGTCCTGTTAAAAACAAGAAAAAGGGTAAGTTGAGTTTCATGATTTTATGAATTTTCATGTTTTTTAATTAGAAAAAGATGAATGAGATAGGATTTTGCATTAATTTCTTTCAACGTTGATTGTTCATTACTTTATTCAAGCATTTACATGAGTGTTGCACTTTATAAAGAACAAACATGAGTTCTTCAACAAGTTGTGGAAGATAGAATTGACTCTAGCAACACATGCAAGTTGCCCTTGTTGAATTATTTATTATTTGTTTGTTCTGTGTACCCCACTCCTCCTGCACTGGGGATAAAACCCAGGACTTTTGCCCTAAGAATGTTAGGCAGAAGCTCTACCMCTGCATTTGACTCCAATTATGGTTCTCCTTTCTTATTCCTTTTACATCTCTGCTTCCAGTTCATATTTATTTCCTTCTCTTGTTCTGTCCACTGCCTTCTTTTTTCTTCTTTCCTTCTTTATCAGATCAGTTGTCAGACATGAATGAAGACCTAAGACTGCTTGCAGAGAAAAGAAACACTACCTATGGAAAGGTATCACCAATACATTGGTTCTTGACCTAAAAGCTGTCTTTATTCAGTTTCCCAGGTGATCAAAGATAATACCTCTTGCTCTGAGAATTTAGYATCACTTGCTCTGTGATAAAAAAAAAATAACAATCTATGCCACTGTGTTACTCTGCTTCTGTCCTGTTTTTAAAGTAAATGCTAGTTGAAGCTATTCACTGTGTTGTCCTTAGTTTCTTAGGTCCACTTTGTACTTAACAAGGGACTAGCCAAGGGCACATGAAGTGCTTGCTTGCTTGCTTGCTTGCTTGCTTGCTTGCTTGCTTGCTTGCTTGCTTGCTTACCTAAAAAAGAAAATCCAAAAAGAAAGGACTAGGCAAATAAAATTCACCCTTTTCACTTAAAACAACAACAACAACAACTGTGAAATCAGTTTACATACCTGTCTGTTTCTGGGTTCTGACATTAAAGGAAGACAGAGATAATGTAAAACTAATGAGTTTCCCTTTAGAAATTCTTCCTTTTGCCTTTGTCAATATGATACTGGAAATTCAACCCAGGGCTTTACATGTACTAGTCAGATGCTCTATTATTGGACTACATCACTTGMCCTCTTTTTACTCTTTGAATGAGACATGATGTCTCTTCATTGTCCAGGCTGACCTTGAGCTGACTCTGTAGCTCTGGCTGACCTTGAATTTACTGATCTGCTCTCATAAGCTTCACAAGTAGCTTAGATTATAGACCTTAAAATTCTTTACCAGGGTTACAGAGGTAGCTCTACTCCTAAGAGCACTCAGTGTTCTTATAATGGACTGGGGGGTTGGGGGTTCCCAGCATCTCCTTGATGGCTCACAATCATCTGTATCTCCAATTCCAGGGGATCCAGTGCCGCCTTCTGTCCTCCTCAGGCATCAGGCATGTGTGTACATGTACACATACATTCAGGGAAAACACTTAGACACCTAAAACAAAATAAGTAAATATTAAAAAGTACTTTAAGTGATTTTGTCTGTTTAGATTTATGGAGCTTTCTAGAGCAGTCCAAAATGCATAAAATGGCTAACTACAGAGGTAGCCTGGCAGTCCTCTGAGCACTAGGGTACTTTATCACTTCAGGTACCTTTAGCTACATGTCAAACTCGTGTTCCTACTGAAAAAGAAAAGCTGGGAAAATGCCCAGCCTTCTGAAGACCTGAATTGAGCAAAGTTAGTAAACTCCAGAGAGCCAGAGTGACTGCAGAATCCTTCTGCTGTTTCCTGGGTGCTCACTCCAAGATGCTTCATCTTTTAAAGAAGTAAACTTGAGTTTCAAGTATTGGGTTCTTGACTCTTGGTTCATCCTTTCAAGATAGAAATTATATAGCTCATATCATTGCTTAGCATTGCTACCTTATATATGGAACATTATTGAGAAGAATATAGTGTACAAGCCTTGACCATCTACTTTATTTAAAAGTGATTTATAAGCCAGTTAATATGGGTTTCCTGGGACACAGTGAATAGTGAATAGGCACATACTTGAAGGGGGAAATTGAATTGTTCACTTAATTTTCACCCTTTAATGGAATTTTCCTACTCACATAAGCCTCTCCCTGTCTCTCTCCCCCTTACACCCCTACCTCCCTTTACTCACTTGCTTACCATTGATCTTTCAACATTTAGAACTTAGCTCAAAAGGTTAGGCAAATGCCCCTTTGATGAAATTTAGCTTTGAAATGATGTGATTATTCTTTTATCTGCAACTGCATGGGGTTACTTTCTCAGTACAAACATCTCTAGGCTTTTGTATCATGGAGTATTCTGTCAAAGTTAGGGAATCTAAAGACGGAATTCAGTCTCTTGGTCCAGAGGTCATTTTCTGCATTCCCTTCTCTGCCCCTAACTTTCTATAGGAATGCAAGTATGAGGGGCTTCCTTGTCCAAGTGCTGAGAAGCGAAGAGGGCCAGCTGCAGAAACAGATTTCAGCACAGGCTTTTTCTCAGATGCCTTCTAACATTTTCACAAGGGATCACACTCTGTTTACACTGCAACCATTATTCTCTTGGACTGGAGGAGGCTCTGGATGTAATTTTTCTAAAATTACATTAAACAATTATAGGGGACACACATTCTTGGAGCTGAAGTTTGTGCTACCCACAGAACACCCTCTAGCTGGAAAAACTCTGTGAAGCCTGGAAATGCTGCAACCCAGCATAGCCAACTCCTATGTCTGCTCTGTCTATGTCTATGTGTCAACTTCTTTGTCCCTTCCAACTGGAAAATAAGGAGGGAGTCATACACTTTACATCCAGGCTTGGGAGTTTTCCAAGCTGACATTAGATCAGTCTTTCTTGTGGAACCTCAGTCTCAAGAGACAGAAAGTACCAAGGCCAAGCTCCTTGTTCTTGGGTTCAGAGTGCCTGTGTGGAAGGACTGGGGTTTATATCCTTATCTCCAGAGTCCAGATCCTATGTTCTTTCCACTACACTAACTAGAATTGAAATTTGGGTGCCAAATAAGCCTGATTTGGAAGCTACACAAATTCAAAAGGAGATGGTTTTTCTATTCAGCATCTTAAAATTGGCTAGATCTGGAAACTGGGCAGATCCAATCTTAAGCACTAAGCTCAGGGCCTCTAAGTCTTTAAGGCCCTCTAGGCCCTCTTGAAGGACCCTTAGGACTACTCTTTCTTCTCTAAAGAAGAGGTCCCATTCTGACCCGCTGTTTCATTCCAAATGAGCATGTGGTTAGATGTGGATAGCTGGCTTCTTTATGGGCCTTTCTTGGATTCTTGGTGGATTTTTTTAGATATAAGGAATTATTTTTTTCTATTTTTAACTTTTATTGATTCTTTGTGAATTTCACATCATTCACCCTAATCCCACCTATCTTCTGCCATATCCACCCTCTGCCCTTGCAACCTCCCCCCACCCCCGAAAGAAAACAAACAAACATCTCTCCACTGTGTCACACAGTCTACCCTTTTACCCAAACAACTTTTCTTGCAAATGATCATTGCAGTGAGTCATTGGTCTGGTTTGAGGCCTCTGGGTAAAGCATTATTCTAAAAGGAGGGCCTGATAAATCAGGAGAGAATTCTCTAAACTAAAATATCTAAGGAATGAGTTGTTGAAGCCAGTAAGAAAGTGTTTAAAGAGAAGATGACCTGGTTGTCATTGTGTTGTTGCTGTTGTTTGATTTAGGGGAGTTCATTTTGTGTTTGTCAATATGACACAAATTAAAGTTAGTTCAGAAGCAGAACCACAATTGAGAAAAATGCCTCTATCGGATTGTCAGTAGGCAAGTCTGTGGGGCATTTTCTTGATCAGTGATTGGTTTGGGTAGGCCCATTCATGATGGGTGGTGACACCCCTGGGCAGGTGGTTGTATAAGAAAGCAGGCTGAACAAGCCATGGGGAGCAAGCCAGTAAGCAGTGTGACTTCGGTTCCTACCTCCAGGTCCCTGCCTTGAGCTGCTACTTTGGCTTCCCTCAAAAGACTGTGACGCAGTGTATATAAGCAAAAAGAAACAAACCAAACAAAACTGCACCTTCTTTCCCAAGTTGTTTTTGGTCATGGTGCTTTATTGTAGAAACCATAAGACAAAAGGTAAAGAAATTTATATTTGAAATTGAGAAACTGTCCCAGGAGAGGGCATTGTAAAAGATTTCCAATTCTGGGACTCCCATTAAAATTCTAAGAAGAAAGAAGAGAAAGAAGCCTACCATGACCACCTACAGTCCTTTGGTGAGTCTACACGAGAAAAGAACAAGTCTATAGGAGGAACAGTTATGATTCACTTATCATGACTACAGCCTAGAGGAACTGGTAGAAGGACTAGAATATGAAATGGGAGGGCTGAGATTGTTCTGGAAAGTCAGTGAGAGAGAAAGGAGGAAAGGTTGGTAGACAGGATAAACCATGCATTTGAGAATACAGCCTCTAAAGAAAATCTCTGGGAAGGTGGATTGTTTGGCGTGCAATGATAGAAATTGATAGATAATCTAATTATCTTTGGGCATATGAGTTTTAGTACATGGTGCTAACTACTCTTCTCTAGCTACACAAAGAATAGAATAAATGTTCACACAGCCACAGGAGGGATTTCAGTTAAATATACCAAATAACTTCCTAACTGTGAGCAGTGAGGGGTGATCAACACTGGAACATGTATCCAAGAGAGTTTGCAGAATTTCCATTCTCAGTGATCTTTAAAAATAGAGTTTAGAGAGGTCAGCTGAGAAAGCAGAGCCTGCTGCCTCTGTCAGGTATCTCTGCCTGTGATTCCTTCTTTTCTGTTGTTTCTTGATATCTTCAGTCTCTCACCCTATCTCTCCACCTCCATTTCCAAAACTCCTTCCCACTCCTCTTTTCAGCCAGTGCTGCCCCTAGCCATCCCCATCTCCTGCACATCTGACTCCTGACAAATATTACAGGAGCTGATGGTGTTGCTGGGATCAGACGTCCACTAGCCTTTTGTTAATAATAGCAAGTCTGTGCAATTGAACAGCTAAAATGAAGTCCTACACTCATCAATGATAATCAAATTCTAAAAAGAGCCATAAATTGACCCCTAAGTCTGAGTTCTGAATACTCCTTTGGACTCAGATCAGAACCGCTCTTTTGAAGTCTTGCCTGACCTGTTTCAGCATTTGGTCTGCCTCATTAATGTGGCACTCCTAATATCTTAGAACATTTTGCCTACTATGCTGGGCTCTATTCTATTTGGAAAGATGGTGCAGAAAAGGGATTATAAACATGTCCATCTCTTTAGCAAAAACTAGATGGCTGACTGTGTCATGAGCGTACACTCCTGACTGTACACTCTTGACAGTAGCTAACTCCAAATATAACACTGCATCCTGTGTTTTAGGAAAGAAGGCAGGGCCACCTGGGCCCAATGGCCCTCCAGGACCTCCAGGACCTCCAGGACCCCAGGGACCTCCAGGGATTCCAGGAATTCCTGGGATTCCAGGGACAACTGTTATGGGACCACCTGGCCCTCCTGGCCCTCCTGGTCCTCAAGGACCCCCTGGCCTCCAAGGACCTTCTGGTAAGTTCTTCTCCCACCCCTTAGAAAACCTGTCAGTGCTTTTGTAGAGTAGGAACGGGGAATCTTCGGGGAATTTTCAAACAGTGGCAATGTACATTAAGAAATCCCTAGTCCAGTGTAGAGGCAGGAACTGAACAAGCTCAGAGAGGGTCTGGCCTGCTCTAAGTTGAGTTGTTGAGTTCAAGCTGCGCCAGACAGGCCATCTGTTCTTGCCCCATGCCAATCCACCAATCCTTCCATCACATTCCGTCTTTGGCTCTAGTCCTCCATATAGTGAGCCAATAAGCTCATATGAGCCAAAAACAGAGGTATGAGAAAGAGGTCCCAGCCATTCACTGGAGTTCCTGTAGTTATAGATTTGGCTTACTCTGATTTCCAGCATAGAGTACCATATGACATTTGCATGGAAATAGTTTGTGGGAGGAATGTTGGGGACTGGACAAAATGGCAACCCTATTATAGTTTCTTCCCATGTACTTTGAGACTCCTTTCCTATTGGTGTAGACAAATAGTCCCTTCTAGTTGAGTAGATAGAAATTTATGAATCACTCAGGCTGTGTCTAACAAAACCAGACACCAAGACCACCCTATCCCTAAGTCAAATGCATCTCACACTAAACCCTTAAATAACCATGCTGCGCTTCAAATGCCACTCATCCCTTTGCATCTTTCTCCTGGAGCCCAGTGGGGCATGCAACAGGTATAGCTGCAGATCCAAACCTGCCTAATTAGAGTTGACAGGAGGAAGACTGCCTGAACTCTTGCTACTTGTTATGTTTTCCTCCTGCTCCCCTCCTGTATCTTGAGGTTTGCTTAAACCTGATTTCTAAGAGTCTAAGAATTCAGCAGCAGGATTCAGATTCTTCCACTTGTAATTCAAACAGGCTCAGCAGTGTTACCATGGCCACAAGAGATAAAAGTTGTTTTTTTTTAAATCCAATCATTCCACAAATATTAATTGAACAATTTCTGTATACAAAGAGATATATTGCTAAGTGGTCCCTGTACTCATAGAGTTTATTTCCTAGAGTCAAAGAGACACACTTAAGGAAACAAGATCTTTATAAATGACAGTGGCCCTTGTGAAATCTGTAAGAAGAGAACAAAGGGCTAGAAAAGCAAGTGCCATTGTCTTGCAGACATTCCGTGACACACACAGCCTCTCTTTCCTCTCTGTGGGTGCTCAGTGGGCCTTGACTTGAGCCACTTTTGGCCAGAGGCCCACTTCCCTGCTGGGATCTAGACCCTCTGAAGATGAAGTTCCAAAAGAGGGACAGGAATGGGAAGGAGGGGATGTTCTCTCCCATTGACAGCCCCTGTAGTACTAGTACTGTGACTCCCTCCAGCTCTAAGACCTGGAGAAGGAAATTCCTACTGGGCTGGCCCTGGAATCCAGGCTGGGAACCCCTGGCTGCTGAAATGGGAAAGGGAAGTAGAAAAGAGCACAGCACTCTGACTACCCCATCCTATTTTGCAGGTGCTGCTGATAAAACTGGAACTCGGGAAAACCAGGTTGGCTGGGGATTACTGTCTTCCTGGGAAGGAGGGATGGCCTCAGGCTTGGGGTCACCTAGAAGTCCTCTGCCTATGAAATCCCCAGAGTCTTTATTTTATGTTGTCCTGGAGGGTCTGAGGTTTTCACTAGAAGCCATTGCCAAGGTCTATGAATTGAAAAGTTTTGCCCCAAGGATGTGCTTTTAGCTAAGGGAACACAGTCTTGCCTGGACCATTTTACTCATTTCATGAGTGACAGAGTCACTACAGCCAGATCCAATAGTCCATAGAAATAACCCGCCTATCAGGCCTATATAGCTAGGCCTCTGACTTCCAGACTGCTCCAGATGCCTGGTGGCATTCAGACTGCTGAGAATCTGAAACTGAGAGTTTGTGTGTCCGTGAAAAGCAGCCAACTACTAGCTGTAGGTTGAGGCCAGCCTGGGCTTCCCCCTTAATGGCCTTATAGGTTCCTTCCTAGTCCCTGAGTTTTCCAATCTGTCTTCTTGCAGATACTACTACCTAGCCTCACCTTGTCCCCTCCAGCAACTAGCCTCATTACAGTTCTTTGGCCACAATGATTAATCTACAGAGCTGCACAATCCTTACGTTTTTGTAGGCAATTTTATATTCACTACCTTATTACATCTCACCCTGTGAAAGTGGCCAGCAGAGATTCTTATAATTCCCACTTTACAGTTGGGGATAAAGCTCAGAGGCCTCACATTTGGCTGAAGGTCACACAGTGAAGAAGTGGTAGAGTCTTACTATGTTTTAGGAGAAATATGGCTACTAATATCTCAAGGCAGAGGGAGAGAGACCAAAATTGAGATACAAAGAGTCTAGAAGCCAGAGGTAAGAACACAGGACTGCATGACACGGCAAACAGCCATTATAGTGACTCTCTTCTTCTCATCTTCTCAGCCAGCTGTGGTGCATCTGCAGGGCCAAGGGTCAGCAATTCAAGTCAAAAATGGTAAGAATCAAAGTAGTCTCTCTCCCTGCTAGGAGTTTCTCCCTTCCCAGCCTCCAAATAATCAGCCAGCCTAGCTCCTCCCAAGTCCCTGAATATCCTTGGCATAGAAGGGCATTTCCTACTTCATCATGCCCTCTACTGGTTGTCCTAAGTAACTGCTTGCACCAAGACCAGATGCTACACCCAAATTGTCTTTAATTTTGTTTTTGCAGTGTAAGGGGGCAAACCCAAGGCCTCATGAATACTAACCAAACATACTACCTTTGAACTACACTCTAAACCCCCAAATTGCATTTTGAATCCACTAATATGGGATCTGAAAAGGACTTGGGAAACCATCTACCTAGACTGCCTTGGTGGTAATATCAGTCACCATGGAAATATGTGTAATTTGGTAAGCATTTTCACAGTGCAAATGAAGGAAATTAGAAATATACTAAATAAATTATTTTGTCTGATTGCTCTATACAGAAAATGGCTTGAGAGAGTTATTCTCCCAGAGGAGACATGTTAGTGTCTAGGAAGTAAGAGACACTAATGTCTATCAAAAGCAAAAACATGTTAACAGGGCTTAGAAATGCTGACTCCATGTTATACCTTCATTTTGAGATGTGGAGACAAGAGTTCCAAAGAGACTAGAAATACCAAAGTAAACCATTCCCAAATGGTTTGTCTTTTTATTTAACCTTCACAACCACCCTATGAGGGAGGTGTTGCAATGCTCCTTTTTTTTTTTTACAGTCACAGAAACTAAAGCTCAGAGAACTTAATTTAACTAGCCCAAGATTTTGTAGTTAAGTTAGGAGCTGAGATTCCAAAGCATCTCTTTCTAGGTCTCGGCACTGTGCTCTGCTGCTTCAGTGATGTGTATACAGCCCACGGAATGATTAGGTTCATTTTCTTCCCCCAAAGAGACTTGAACATTCATTAAAGAACAGCGCTTTGAAATAATGTCCAGTCTCCAGGGTGCCCAAAGCCTAAAATGCATGAACCCCCAGGAGTCTTGGAAAGCAGCAAACAGCCAACAGACCAGCTACTTACAGAGCTGGGAGTGGAAGGGAGGGGCTGTGGGCAGAAACAGTAAATGAAGGTTCCAAAACCTCTACTTGGGGACAGCTTCTAAGAGCACAGTCAATCCTGGAGTGTCTGTGCTGAGTTCCTCTCATCATTGAACTTAGCTACTCCCTTGACTGTCACTTGAATACCCAGCCTAATGGCCTTGCAAGTACAAGTAGGAGTAGAAGAAGAGGAAAACACTAGCAGCCCTGCGGGAGGCCAGGCACTGTGGGACCCAGGGTCCTGGGTGGGCCATGATCATCCTTCCTGGGAGAACATAGTCAGACAGGGGATAGATTTGTTTGGGTATCTAAGTGGTGGCCTTCGCATTCATTCTATAGCAGAAGCTGTTCATTTTGCCCCCACTACCATAACAGCAAGACAATTTCCAGTCCCTGCAGGCAAATTCCCAGTAGTAGTTTCTGCTGACCAGCAGACACTGGTCAGTGACAGTGAGAGGACACTAGGCAGAGCAGACCACTGAAGTACTGGAGCCAGGACTTAGATGGCCTTCTTTTCCCCGTGCATCAGAGAGGCAGACCTTCTGAGACTGGCCAAGAATGGATGATTAAAACAATCTTTTTGTGTGCTGAGAGAATATGCCTGTGTGAACTTAGATTCCCTCTTCTTGTGGTAGAAAGGAAGAGCTTTCTATCTGCAGGATGGGAGGAGAAATACTCCTCCATCCTCTCATGCTTGTCGCCCCAACCGAATTAAGGATAGGAAACAAATGCTTTGCGAAGGCTGCCTCAACTCCTAGGCACATTTAGTCTACTGAAACCCGGCAGGCCATCCCCCAGCAATGGAAAGCTCACCCTCTTTGGGCCCTGGTTACTGGTGGTCACTATCCTCAGCTGCCTTGGAGTCTAAATGATCTCCCCTGATACTGAATTACCACCATCTAGTTCTCCAAACAGATGGATTGTTTGATTAAGTGGTTTCCTGGGGCCCTCGGGAGGCTTCCCAGAAAGGAGTGGGTGTGGAGGAGCCATAGAAAAGAATCTATTAAGAAGAGACAAAAACACAGGAGCCTCTGAGACAAGAGAGGAATTTGGGTGATGTTGCTAGCAAAATGAAATTGAATACTAAGACTGCCACTCAGTGTCTGGATTTTGCCTGTGCAGTCACCATAACAACAAAGAAAATGTGGTTATGTGCCTACTCTCCTCTTTCACCATCACCAGCTCAGATTCCAGCTAGAAGGTAAAGAGCCATTGGTGGAATGGCCAAGAATGCTGGGACAAAGACTGACATGCAGATTCATAGCCCCCCTCACCCCCCAAGGCAAGCCTAGAAGCCACTTTTCAAACAGTACACCTTTCCAGCTTCCAAATGTTCTTTGAGAATCTTGGCCCTTGAAACTTTTGTGGTCATTGGGATTAGATAAGGTTGGTGGGGAAGGGAGGTTACTGCTTGGTATTTATTTCTGTTGCCCAGATTATTTTGACATGTACTGAGTGACTGCCCTTCTCTCATACTGAGATCTTTCAGGTGGAGTGCTCAATGACTGGTCTCGCATCACTATGAACCCCAAGGTGTTTAAGCTACATCCCCGCAGCGGGGAGCTGGAGGTACTGGTGGACGGCACCTACTTCATCTATAGTCAGGTAGAAGTGAGTACGGTCTTAGGCCTAACTCTTCTTATATCCAGGGTGCAGATATGGTGCAGGCCACCTAGGGGCACTGTGGAGCAAGCCAAAACCATCCAATGGCTAGCTTCCTGCAGTGCTGGGAAAAGGGGTGGCGGGGTTCACACTGGGAGGGAGTTGAAGGGAGGAAAGACCAAGAAACCCATGTCATTTTTTCCTTAGAAAAATATCACGGAAAAACTGTAAAGAGGCCTCTCCAACACCCTGCTGTCTGATTCCCTCTTGCAGGGCCCCAGGCTCGCATTTCCCCTCTGAGTTGTTTGGTTCCACAGATGGACCTGACCTTGCTCTAAGGTTTTAAGACTAAGTTCCAGAGCTGCGGAGATCCCTCCCCACAACACTGCTAGCATGGGCGTGATAATGAACAATGCTCCTGTGAACCTTCTTTCTACCTCAAGAAGATTTCTGACTGTCTTTCCTTCCTCTTTCTCCCCTTTGTTTCTGTCTGTTTCTGTTGTTGTCACCTCCTTCTTGCTGTCATTCTCCCAGACCTTTCTCCCCTCCGCTTTTGTCCTTCTCCTGCCCTGGGCCCATTCCCCCACAGGTCTGCCAGTGACCATTCATTTCCATCCCTCATTGTGTGCCTCCATCGGGGCTCTCCTCAGAGCTACAAGTACATAGGCCTTGAGGTCAGGGTTACCAGGAGGCAGGCAGTAAGCAGGGAGATGAACAGAAGGACTGTGAAACTGACAAATGGCTCTCAAGAAAAAAAAATGACTAGAGAAGTTGGGTTAACCAGCACTGGTCTGGCACACAGAGTATCCTTTCATTGCTTGGTTCTGACCCAAGAGATGATATACCATTTAAATATGCTGCTTCCAACAAAGAGTCATTTTATGAAGTGATTTAAGGTGTCAAATGAAGGACAGTCCCCATTCCTATGGGGCACATGGGCATAACCCCAATATCCTGTGAACTAAATTCCTTTTAGTAGTGGTGAAAAATCGGAGCTGAGGATGTGATGTGCTGGCAAAAGGTAATGAAGGATGGAAGATAAATGTCTGGACTTCGGAGAGGATTAGGAGTGAGTGGTCCACATGAGCTAAGAAGGTCTCCATGAGGCCAGGCCATGGGCTCATACTTTCTCCTGGCCACAGAATGAAGTTAGGTGCCTAGGATTTGCATCCATTGTCTCATTTATCTAGGCCAGCTCCCCATCTCTCAGGATCTGCTTCTTCAGTCAGCAAGAGAGAGGGCCACAGTGTGCTGAGTCTGGGAGAGGACTGCAGGACAGAAGAGTAGGAGCTTAGGAAGCTCCTGTTCACAGCCTAGAGAAATGGGAAGTCAGTACTGCGACCTCCCTGGGGCACCAGAGACTTCTAAGTGTATTCCTAAATTGTCTTTAGTGTGACAACAGAAAGATGGTGTGTCCAGGGCATTGATTAAGCACCTAAGGAGTGTGAAGCACTGCTTCATGCCAGGGCTATGGAGTGGAGCCAGTGAAATGGCACATAAGGCAGTTCTCGGCCTCAGGCAGTCTGTAAGAAAGGTTTGCTCAGCCCTCTGAACCCAAGGACTAGGGGAAGGACAGTGTGATCCTGTCATCCTGCTGTTCCTGCCGACCAAAAGGCACACTTTCAGGTGGCCCTGCCCCTGCACAGGGTATACTGGCAGCTCATCTGAGGAGGTTTTATCTGCTCACCAAGGGAGGGCCCCACCCTCTTTTTCCTCTGTCCCCCAATCCCTTCTCGTTGCCTCTCACCCAGGTGTACTACATCAACTTCACTGACTTTGCCAGCTACGAGGTGGTGGTGGATGAGAAGCCCTTCCTGCAGTGCACCCGCAGCATTGAGACAGGGAAGACCAACTACAACACTTGCTATACTGCAGGCGTGTGCCTCCTCAAGGCCAGGCAGAAAATTGCCGTGAAGATGGTGCACGCTGACATCTCTATCAATATGAGCAAGCACACCACCTTCTTTGGGGCCATCAGGCTGGGTGAAGCCCCTGCATCCTAGATTCTCCCATTCCACCCTGGCCATGCCCCTGCCCCAGGTTTGGGAGCCAGGACTCCCAGAACCCCTAAGTGCTGCTGTGTGTGGAATGAGGTATATTGGCGTTGCAGCCACAGAGAGAAATGCCCCGTGCTATTTATTCCCCAATGACTCCAGGATGACACGGCCTGTGTGACTTCCCAGAATGACCTTGAGTTGCCAAGACAGTTGATGGAGCCCCAGGGTTCTCAAGAAGCAGAGCCTTCCTAGGCTCCCTGCTGACTGGCTTATGGTGATTCCTCAACCCCTAGGTCCCTCACCAGATGTATCATTTGTTGCACTAAAATGAGGATCCAAGACAGTAAGCCACAAAAAGCCAAAGTGCACTCCAGAATCTAGGGGTGATGGGGGGCTTCTTCTCTCCTGGCTGGACGTGGCATTAGGTTGCAACTTAAGGAGAGGGTCAGGTCAGAAGAAGGCAAGTCCTTGTCTCAAAGACCTGGGCAATAACCTGCCAAGTAAGTATCCTTGGCAGAAGAGGCATTCTTGCTGCATTGCACTATAACCTACTAGAGACTCAAAGAAAACTTCCCACTCAGGCTGACAGGTATACTGTGGCAGCTTGCTGGACTCCAGAGCTGGGAACTGTGCTTTGCCTTGGAATCATCGCAGGAATGGCCACAAGCCTGCCTATGTAAGAAGCTATATTTGGGGCCATGCATGTCTCACTGTGTTTACAGCTATGTTCTGCTCTCAGAAAACTACCTGGGGTCTTCCCACCTGTCACCCTCACCCCAGACTGACGAGAAATTATGTCTTCTTTCTCCACAGTGCCTACCTCTGTTTGAGACAGGTGCTTCACGGTGTATTCTTTAAATTACCTGAGCACAAAGAATTTTCCATTGATTAGGCAATACAATTATTATTCATCTAATTCTAATTGAATTGTGTCTGGGAACAGATGGTTAAACTGGATAACCTCCAAAAGCCCCTTAGAGTTTGAACATAGGTGGTGCTCAACAGTTGCCGGCCACCACAGATTTCAGAATTCCCAAACCCTAGACTCCCTTGGGTATCAGCAAAGTATAGCTTTTCTACCTTTCCCAGAGATGGGCAAAAGTGAGAATAGACCAGGAAATGTTGTCCATGTTTGTTGAAACCCAAGATCTTATCTGAAAGAACAGCAGGTGATGGCCCACTAGCCCAGTCTTTCTGTGTTGCTTTCCTAGAGCATCTGTCTGGCTATTGAGTAGGGCTCTGACACCTACTTCTGATCCAAAGACACCTCTCCAATTTCCCTGCATGGTCTTATGCTTTCCAGTTGCCTAGCTTCAGGGTACCAGGCACAGCCCAAAGCTGAAAGGATCAACCTTGTCCAGCCTGTTCCTGTTGCTCCTGGAGTGTATTTCTTTTTGAAGAGATAGATGGGGAATACATCCCTGAAATTCATCAAGAATAGCAGGTACTGAGTTCTCAGCTGTACCTTCATTTCCCAGTAGCCATATTGCTTGGTCCTTCAAGGGTCAGGACAAGAGGTGGTAGAACAAGGCTCCTTTATCTAATGCTGATGACAGCCTTACAAGCAGAAATGAGGTCAATTTTATACATGCATCTGACCCTGGAGGCCTTGAATAATCAGCAGTGGTAGAAAGAACTAACAGACCCTCTCCTTAGTGTTTAAAGGTTGCTTCCTCGTAATTTCCTTTGAAGAAGATGGGGCAGAGAATTATCACAGTTACCATTGTATAGGTAAGGCTGGGAGAGAAAGTGCTTTCACTAAGTACTCATCCATAAGTCACAAGCCTTAGCATTTAGTGAGGTCTGACTCCCAAGTCTGTCTTACCACACAGAGCACTGTGTAGAATTCGAATCCAGAAAGAAAAATTAAAAGTGATCACACGGAACTGATATCATTGCAGAGTCCTAGGGAGAAACTTAGCAATGCTCCATTTTCATTGATATGGTACCGTCTGTTCTCTTGGCTGCCACAGGCTCCAGAAGAAGTCTTGGGTGTTTTCTAACCCTGAGTTGAGCTCTAGGAGCCACAGAACCGGTAGCCTTCATGACCTTTCACCCATCTGATAAAAGCAACAACTATTTCACAAGGAGCTACTATGTGGGACAAGGTCTCCCGTCTTCCGTTCCTGGCCCTCAATACTAGTTCTGGGAGCCAGTCTGATTCCTGGGGTTAAGTGTGAGTCCTGTCACATTGCAAAGACCTTAATGTTGCCAGAACATCTTCCTCATGTTAATGCTGAGAGGTTGCCCTTTCAAGAATGGAGGGAAAACCTAAGGGCACTATGCTAAAGCCAGATGGCTTTGGGGAAATAGAGGAAGTTTCCTAACTGTGCCCCTGCAGGACATGCCGACCCCAACATATGCTCTGTGCATGGAGATCATAGGAGAAGTAGGCCTCTCACTACCCTTTCTTCATTCTGAACCCTCACAACGAGCCCCAGATGAAGAAGGCTGGGGGAAGGAAATAGTAGAGAATGGGGGCCTGCTGTGCTGTGCTCATGGGCAAAGTAATGAAGCATTTACTGATAGGAGAAGAGGGATATAGATTTACAGTGTGGAATTGCCGTGATGTGAAGTTATCCCAAGGTTAGCATAGAGAATAGGATGGGGACGTGTTTGTGTAAGCAGATGACATGTTAGAAGAAAAACTGCACGGCAGGAGCCTCTACCAGCTGCTTGAGCCTCAAAAGCCAAGCTGGCACAAAATCGTACCTGCTGGATGTTAGTTAGCTACTGGTTCCCTGGAAGATGTATCATTTGCCTTAGTTGCCCCTGCGTCCATCCTGAGCCTAATCTCTAGGCTTAGCAAGAAAAGGCTAAGGACCCCAGAAACAAACAAGGGCTTTGGCCCTCATGTGAGTGCTTGCATTTTATGTGTCTTCTAGTGGATGCAAACCGATGTAGAGTAATCTTTGACCTAGAAAGGCTTTTAGAGGAAATGCAGCCCAACCTATATCCCATCCCGTTGCTCATATGCAATTGATGTTCAGACAGGGAAACTGGCCCACCTAGGACAGTGTGCAGGCGGCCCCCACCTCCAGACTCAGCAGGAGAAGGAGGCAGAGCAACCTGTCCCATGGGGCCTCCTCTTTCATACACCCACAGACTCAAAGCTAGAAGTGTTTATCTCCCTTCAGGAGCCTGGCAAGGCAGGGAGTCTGGCTACAGCCTCCATCAGAACTTGCCTCCCCACACATAGTCCCCCCAAGATATTTGTGCACCTCCTGCCTCTGGGCTGGAAGCTTTAGGCTGTCTCTGGGCCAGACAGTTTTTAGGCTTCCCTAGTGTTGCCTGAGGTCCCACTCTTGCCTGGGCTCTCCCTGGGCCACGCCTACTACAGAACCTGTTTTGTTTTCTTAATTCATTTAAGGGCTCTCTCCGGGAGAGGGTGAGGTGTGTCATTTCTTTCTTCAAGAACCTTCCAGCTAATGAGGATAAGGGGACAATGGCCTGGAGCAGGCCCAATGCTGCTTTGGGGAGATCAGCATCCTGTGTGAGATACTGTGTATATAAACTATATATATATAATGTATATAAACAGGGATGTAAGTTTGTGTAAATTAATGGTTTATTCTTTGCAAATAAAGTGCTCCCCTCACCATCCTTGAAATCATCTTGACCTCTTCCCACATGACACATGCTTCTCCGTAAATGATGCCACCACAAATGAGCTCGGGGGAGGATCAAGAAACCCACATAGGTGAGAGCACCAGAAGGAAGCTGGTCCAAAAGTCCTGTCAGTGTATCCCACATGGTCTCTCTGCACTAAACTACACACCTCCGCCCTATTCACCTTTAGCTCTTCTAGAACTACAAGTCTCAGGGGCTCGATGTGTTGCCAAAAGGCAGATTGCCACAGGACAAGAACACACACACAGCATGGGACTACTTTCAACTTGAGTGTGACATCTACAGCACTCCAAGCCTTCCCCAAAACAGCTTGGAGACATCCAACCTTAGACTCCTCAATTAATATACAAATTGACTCATTTGCAGACAAAACAAATGCTCAGGGTTGTCAAGTAGCTCCCCCAAGAGCACTCAACTAGTAAGTGTCTCAGCCTGGCTTGTTCCCTGGTAGGCTTTCCTCTGTGCCATGCTGCCTCTACTGCCTGACCCTGTGCTGTTGGTTGGAAGGAATTCTAAGGAAGAAGATGAGAATAACAACAGCCAGCAAGTAACAGGTAGCTCAGAATAATTATGACAACGTCTCACAACCCTAGCAAATTTGGCCAGTTATGGAGAACATGACACTCAGGTAATGCGAATGAGCCCACAGTGGCCAGATAAGCATGGCTTGGATACTGATACCGAGGTTGGTCCTCTCGCTGCTGTCGAGAGAGGGTTTCAGTCACAGAAGCCTGGAAAACTTAAGAAAGCCTTTGGATGTCGCTCAGTGGTAGACCATATCATTAGTGTGAGACCCTGGGTTTCACAAAATAATAATAATAATAATAGTAGCAGTAGTAGTAGTAATAACAACAACAACACCTTATGGAAGTTCAAGGAAAGTAGAACCTCTGGCACAAGAAACAGCACAGACAGAAAACAGCAGGAGACCATACCTTTTGCCATACCATGCACAAACAACCAGATGAGATAGGCATTCAGGACAGGGTCAGAGGGAGAGTGCCACACTGTAGTAAGTACACAGGAAGTCTTAAACCAACTTGATAAACTTGATGTGGGTAAATAATTGAACCAGATGACATCCATCCAAGAGGGCTTATGTACTGAATTGTGTAATATGTGATTGCAACAACCACTGGGCTACGAGGGTGAGAGACTTGCCACTCAGAGACTCAGAAAGCAAGCTCTTCATGGGTACTGGAGGCCAGGTATCCCATTTGATTATCAAAGAGCATCGTTAGTAAGGCCAAGCTAGCGCATGCAAGTTTCTGAAGGGGAAATGGGAAATTAGAACTAAACCACTGATCCTTCTAGTATAGCTTTAGGAGATGGGAAGTGGGTATGGACAAGGGTCACTAAGGGATATAAAATTACTTCAACGTTCAACACACCACCCTGTACTTTCTTTTAGAAATTGGGACACCACGAACCTTAGGACATTGTTTTCCTTGGAACAAGAAATGGATTAGCTAGCTGGAGGAGAATAATTTTGTGTCACTCTCCAGTTTATCATATTTAGTCACATGTAATAACATTTAAACTTGACAGAAACCTTTGAGGCAAGCAAGGGAAGGATAGTTAGTCCCATTTTACAGTTGAAGAAACAGGATAAGAGGTGATGGTTTGCCCTTAAAAATCATAGGTCTTGAACATGCTACTGACTCTTGAGATAATGTCCCCTGGCTCTTGAGATACCCAGTCCTGTAAGAGTCTGGAAGCCAGGACAATGATACACACACAAGGTCTTAGAGCCCTCCAAACAGACTAGCTGGAACACACAGTACCAGAGATGGGCTGTTTATTCTACCCACAGGTTTCCTTCCTGCTAATGCTTTCATGAACCTCCAGTGACTTGAGTGGACCTCTGCCTAGGGTCTTCTCTGTCTCACGGGGAAAAGACAAATACTAAGACTAAGAGATGGAGGTGGGAAAGGATGGGCACAGAAACAGCCACATGGACACACACCCCCACCTCCCTCCAGTGAGGACTGGTCAAGTCAGAAGTGAAGCTCCGTAGGTCACTTTGGCCTGTTGTCATGGGCTCCATGCCTCTAGTCAAGGAAATGTCTTTCAAACTATCACCAGCTCCTGTGTCTCTGAGATGCCAAACTTGGTCTTATGCTGATCAAACAATTTGCGTAGGGCATCAATATAGAGTGTGTGGTATTTGGTCACAATCTCCTGGCTTGGATTCTCAATCTTGGGCAATGGTAGAGGTTCCCCGACTGTCAAAGGGAATGGAAAAAGAAAAGGGAAAAACATCAGAATAGCTTACTCCTAGGGACAGCCTGGAACCCAGCTCACCCTGACCATCACCCTCTTCCACAGCACTTCCTACTCAGCCTCCCTGCCTCTAACCACAGTTGGATACTAGAACTTAAATTAAGCCTTCTAATAGAAGGACCCACTCACCAATAGTAGTTACTGGCTGAGAAAAGGGCAGAAGGCCCCAGGAGTTCTTGGTGAAGCCACGCCCATAGAAAGCACAGGGGTAGATGTGTACCATCTTCTGGAACCACTTCTGGAAGCGATTGATAAGGCTTCCAGGAGTGAAAATGTGCTGTTTGTAGAGGTCTGCCTCTCCAAAGGCATAAGCGGGGATTAGAGACACCCTGCAGAAGAAGACATGCTAAACACCAACATCCCCTGGTTTACCTACAGGCTCCCTAGAACTCAAGTCCATCTGTATCAAGGTCCCAGCTAACTATGGTGCCCCATAGCCTAGACTAGACTGCCTTTAGGGAGAAAGCAGCAGCTTCCACAAGGAAGCAAGCACGGTGATTCCTTGGAATGCCCAAATCTGAAGCACTTGTCTAAAAATGCCCAAAGTCCATTGCCTATGCTTTCTTCCCCTTAGGCCACACGGTAAGAAGTTTTGCTTTCTCTGCCCTAAGGTTCAACCCCATTCCTTTTGAAGAGAAATTGGCCAGTGCAAGGCCTCCAGGACAGCACCCTGCACAGCTCTATTGCAACCCATAGGTGGATTTTCCCCTTTGTACTTTATTTTTAACTGACAAAATTGAATACAATTTGTACACAGAAAGTTGGAGAGACAGCTCAGTTGGCAAAATGGTTTCTATGAAGGCATGAGGACCTGAATTGAATGCCCAGAACCCACATTTAAAAAAAATGCCAAGTATGGCAGCATGCTTGTAACCCAAGTGCTAGGGCAGTAGAGATGGGTGTATCTTTAAACTTGTTGGTTCAGCCTACTCTTCCAGGTAAATTCCAGGCTAGTGGCCTGTCTCAAAACAAAAACACAGACACACACACACACACACACACACACACACACACGCTCATGCATGCACACACTGCATCTACTTTTATGGTGGTTCTATTTAATAAGGATTGTTTGCATATTTCTTCCTTTTTCTTTAAATACCACTTCCTCAAAGTCCAGTATTCTTCCTTGCTGAACTTTTGGACAGCCTCCCCATTCCATCCCACCCCCACGTCCCTGTAGCTATCCTTACCCATGTCGAAGGGCTGTGCGCACAAAGCCTTGCCGATTCTTCAGGAACAGGGTGGTAGAGCCTGGCAGGCTGTATCTGCACTCAGCCAGGCCACCAACCACCACAACAAGCATGTTGCCTGTGCCCTTCTGGGTAAGCAGAAAGTCCATGGAAGCTTGACTCACAGAGCAGGACCCTAGTGTTTAGAAAAAGCCAAAGGTCATTGGTTCCTTACCAATCCCTGTAAACTATCCCTCCCCCACTTCCATGAATACAAGGAACATCTTCTCCAGCCTGTGATTTTGGAAAGCTGGTTGGCACCTGAGACAATCTCGGATTTGACCTTGCTCTCACACATCCTCTGGTTCTCCTTATGGTAGCTCTCTATGTGGCTTTATCCCCTATGGGCCACTCACCTGTAGACATTATATACTCTCTGAGGAAAGGCACCCAGAAAAAGGCTCCTAGTGTGAGCATATAAGGAGTGATACCAGGAAAGATCTTGGAAAAGTCTGTTCTGTCAGTGGCAAAGTGACCAAAACATGAATGGGCCATGAGCCCGTGAGGATGGCAGGCAAGGATGTAGTTGTGGTTGGGTGAAATATCTTTCGTCTTCACAATCTGTAGAGGAAAGTGGAGACAGGATAGCTGGAGACAGAGAAAAGGAGAACTGGAAGAGAAGGACTGTGAATTCCAGCAATTCAGGCTGGGCAGCACGCATGTCCAGGAGTCTGATTTCCCCATGTGGCCATACCCTGTACCCCAATTCTGACCCAAATGCTCAGTTCGGTGAGCCATTTAGCTCTATGTGGCTTACCTTGAGTGGGAAGTAATTGCTGTAGTGTTTCCACAGACGCCACCTCCTCACACAGGTGAACCGGCGGCCACCTGAAAGCACAGAAAAGCTCTGCCCACCCCTACTCTCCCTTCCCGGGCCCCTTTAGGGCAACCAGCGGTCCTCTCACCCGCTGCCTTTTCCTGTTCTCCTACATGGAAATTAGAATAGACATATCCAGACCCGCCTAGAGTAGGCCCAGCCTCTGCTTCATTTCTCAAACCCAACCCTATCTTCCTCTTACCAACACCAGTTCCAAGACCTTAAAAGGACCCCCTCCCTCATTGCCTGGAAATTATCCAGAGGCTCTTAGGATTAGGAGAGGAGCAGGAGGAATATATGGCAATGCATCCCTTACCTCGCTCAGGGGTCTTCCAGTCAAAAGCCAACCAGGTGAGCATCACCACAGTGACAGGCCAGTACGACGTGAACACCACCAAGTAGAGATTGACAAGGATCACAGTGGTGACTAGAGGGAACCCAGCTCAAAGTCAATGAATTGTAAACAGTCCCTCACATTAAATGTCCCCCTGCTGAGTTCTCTCCACCTCAAGGTCACACACACTCTGACCTAGGCCTATTCAACAGTCACTTCCCCACCTTACAGGTGGCCCACATGGCCATGTACCTCACGCTATCCCCCTTGACCTTCTGAGCCTGATTTCAGTCTGGAAGAAAAGTGTGTTCCTCATAGCTGTGCTTCAAATGACAAAAAGGCCTCCCACCCCCAGAGCCTGTCCCAGCACTGTGCTAGGCTCTGTATGTAGTGTGGTTAAGTGGGAGAGAAGCCACTGAGAGCTACTGGGCCTTTGAAGTCTTAGAGCAGTTATTGTCCAACTTATATTTTCTTCTCAGCATCGGGCCTGTAAGCAGTTCTCAACCTGTGGGTCATGAACCCTATGGGGTCCAAGGACCCTTTCCCTAAGGGTCACCTGAGGGGAAACCTAAGACCATTGGGAAACACAGATATTTACAGTATGACTCATAACAGTAGCAAAATTACAGCTGTCACCTAAGACCATTGGGAAACACAGATATTTACAGTATGACTCATAACAGTAGCAAAATTACAGCTGTGAAGTTGCAATGAAAATGTTATGGTTGGGGGTCACCACAATATGAGGGACTGTATTAAAGGGTCACAGCATTAGGAAGGTTGCAAAGCACTCCTGTAAGAGGAGATGCCAGAGAAAGCCAACACCTATTTTCACCGGATTAGAAATACACAAAACAAAGAGCAATGATAAATAAAAGCTGGACTAGAATAAGATAAGAGACTGTGCTTAGCTGAAGTAAGAGAATTCTCTATCAGGAAAGAATGACTTAAGAGTTATAGGGTTCCACATTCAACTGGAATTATTACTGGAAGTGTAAGCAGCCAAAGCTAAGATTATGTGGGGAAGCGGGTCAAAATAGAAGTTACAAAAAGCAAACAAACAAAAATCTATAATAGAGAGACTACATTTTGTCTTGACTTCTTATTGAAGCCTCATGAAAGTGATTTAAATATTTTAGGACTATAGGCCCACAAGTGAAGGATCAGAAATGCGCCTACAGTAGATGAGAGATTTCAGTAAAACTTTTGCCAATGTAAAGTGGATGAAGAGAGAAATAACAAGCTTATCAAAAAGCAAGCTGAGCTCTCCAACCACCTGCAAAGGAGATGCCTACAGGAAGTTTGCTTGCTTCTTCGGAAAAGTCAGGAAAGATTCAGAATCTGGAGGATCAGGCGGTCCAAGAGGTAGGGGTGATGTTCAGGCTCAGACATCAGAAGCCTGGATGAATTCCTGACCAAAAAATTAATTAGAACTCTAGGTCTTTTCTCCTCTGCTCAATGGTTGATGGGAGAATTATTTGCTGAAAATTTGAACTAAAAAGATTCTGGATTCAGACACAAATGATTTTCAACTTACAACAGTTCAATTTAACAATGGTTTGTACTTTCTGGTGGTGGAAAGGCAACAGGGATGTAGCAGAAACTATATTTTGCTCTTTCCCTATGCTAGCTGTGGTTCCATTGTGTTTCATGGTGGACAGCAGCAAAAGGTCACATCTGCCAGTCAGCTGCACTACTATGCGGATACAGGATAGTGTGCTGTATGACTAAGCTATCACAGTAGATGCATCAAATGYATTGTTTGTTGGTTAGTTTGTTAGTTGGTTTGCTGCTTTGAGACAAAGTCTCATAGTACAGTATGATAAACCACACTGGTCTCAATTCATAGCAATCCTCCTGCTCCAACTTCCAAAGTGTTAGGATTACCCTTATAAGACACCTTGCCTGGCTAATGTATTCATGATTCATGGTTTTCAAACTTACTACATTTGGAGAACTTCGGAACTTACATGAGCTCTAGCTGATGCAGCAAAATTACTGGTGAACTGAGAAGACAGAGAATTTGATATATACGGTCTCAGATAATTTGTTTCCCATGTCTTTTTTCCCCTGAATACTACTAGATAACATGCTTCACCAAAATGAGGGAGAACACATAGAATCCATGTTGGAAATAAAGGTCCAACAAAGGAGGAAAACAAGGAAGGACAGGGCTGAAAACCAGCAAGCAAGGCACCTGGGGTACCAATTTAAAGAGACTCCCAATCTTGGCCACATTCAAGTTCAGCCTAATAGTTGCATAACCCAATAGTGAATACCTTAAAATTAGCGCCCAGGTTGCCTCAAGCACTCTGGTTATAACAGCCAGACTGTCATAGGGAGGTGCTAGGTTCCAGCCATGCTGTTCTCAAGGAAAGAAAATGTCAGAGGGATTAAAGATTCCCAGTGTGCTTGCAGATATTGAAAGGAACCACGTGTGAGAAATGTTTGTGCGTAAATTAGTAAGAAGTAAAAGATATCTAGTAAATGAAAACAGAGGGAGCTGGAGAGATGCTCGAGAGTTAAAAGCGCTCGTTGTTCCTGGAGAGTTCCTGGGTTTGATTCCCAGTACTTACACATCATGGGTCACAACCCTCTCTAACTCCACTTCAAGATGATGCAGCAGGAAAGTGCATGACATCCACACATGCATACAGGCAAAACACTCACACAATAAAGTGAAAATCCTTTAAAAATTATTAATTAAAAAGGATAATCAATTATTAGTTCCAAGAAAAAAAATCACACAAGAAAATCCAATATTGGTACACTATACTTCCTAGTAGTCAGACATCTAACCAAACTGTGCTATAAGAATTTTGGAAGGGGCTTTACAAAGTGGTGCATGCCTCTAATCCCAGCACTGGAGAGGCATAGGCAGGCAGATCTCTTTGAGTTGAAGGCCAGCCTGGATTACATTGTGAGTTTCAGGACACTATATAGAAAGACTCTGTCTCCAAAAAGAAGAAAAGGGGGAGGGGGAGGAGTGAAAGAGGAGGGGGAGGAAGACAAAGGGGAGGAAGAAAAAAATACAGCTTTGGAAGGAAGAGGTAAAAATATCCAAGCAATATCATATAGAGCTCTATTCTCATTTTCCATGTTAGGAGGTCAACAGAGAATGCCTAAAATTCCATCACACAATAACAGTGTTTAGAAATTCCATATAGAAGCTGGGCAGTGGTGGTGCACACCTGTAACTCTAGGAGGCAGAGGCAGGTGGATTTCTGAGCTCCAGGCCAGCCTGTTCTACAGAGTGAGTTCCAGGACAGCCAGGGCTACACAGAGAAACCCTGTCTTGAAAAAAACAAAACCCCAAAACCAAAAAAAGAAAAAAAAATAAAGAAAAAAAAGAAATTCCATATAGTAAACTTCAGTAGTTTAAAAAAACAATAAAATTGAAAATGACCACCGCTGGGGTCGGAGCACTGTGGTAGAGCAAAGGCCAGCAGTTGGAGCCTCTGGACATGGGCCACAGAACATTTCTTGGATAATTAGAGGGGTGGGTCTAATCCAAAGGACACCTCATTTCTCTTAGGGTTTGCTCAAATTCATGCACAGCTAAAGACATCTCATGGTGTCTTTCTTTTTCTCACCGTTTTTTTATCCCCATATTATATTTATTTTCTGATTCCTTGACTCTTTTGTAACCTTTCTTCTTCTCCCCATCCCCATCACTACTAGCCTTGTTCAAATCTCACCATTTCTCAATAGCCTGCTTACCCTGGTATCACTGCTTCCCTCTCTAGCTCTTTGTAATTGGTTTGCTTCAAAGAGCTACGATAGACTCTCAACCCATAAGTCTCATGTCATCATCCCATGTTAAACCTTGTTCTGGCTCCTCATGACCTTGCAGAAGACCAAACTCCTTCCAACAGTTGTCAGTGTTCTCTATAACCTCCCCAGACCTGTTCCTCTAATTCTTCCTCCCTCCCTCTGTCCCTCCTTCCTTCAGTAAAAGTATATTGTTTTGTTTTGGTTTGGTTTTGGTTTTTCGAGACAGGGTTTCTCTGTGTAGCCCTGGCTGTCCTGGAACTCACTCTGTAGACCAGGCTGGCCTCGAACTCAGAAA
>BDUI01000736.1:37383-56421 GCA_002335545.1 Apodemus speciosus | reverse complement strand
ATCTCTTTAATACTGGAATTACATGAAAGGTTGCATTTGGCAAAATGCTTGGAGCTGAGTATTCAGTGATGGCCTTTGGGAGTGTAATGGAACAAAGATCTGTACTTCTTCATTAAGAAGAGGTCATTTCAGTAGTAACTTCGAGCCACACGCTTGAGAACCCAGGACACCAACATGGCCCAAAGGCAAAGGCAGTAAGTAGAGACTTGCTGAGACAAAGAACTACCCGCTGGAAAGGAAGAGTGCATTCCCTACAACAAACCGCCCCCCCCCAAGGGAGAGTCCTCATTCCTGTCAGAGATGGCCCTATGAAAGTGTGCTGCTCCTGTCCTCCTGACCCTGCTTCCTAACTGCCCATTCTGCTCTGGAAACTCTCCGGTCCTGGTCTTACTCTTTTCCTAGCCAAGCCATGGAAAGAGATGCTCACTGACATTTGTTATAAAAATGCCTATGTGAATGAAGGCTCAGCCTGGGAAGCACTGAAAAAAACCTCACTTCTAAACTTTCCAGTTTGTAAACTGGAAAATGGTGTTCACGTAGGCTGCTGATGTCCATTAAGAGAAGGAAGAGAAAAATTGTGAAGGACATTAAGGAAAGCCCAAAGCTAAAGCATCCCTGTCCCAGAATGGCCTTCCTTCTGGGTGGCATTATCGTGTAGGTGTTGAACACTTAAGAGCTCACACTCACAGCCCGAACAGTTGGAATATCCTACAAGCTCTGCCCTCCTAGCTGTACAGAAAAGACTGTGTGCTTAACACGGGCATATCTATCCTTGTCCCAAACGGTGGAAATGGCCAAGACGTCTTAGGATTTTCCAATCCTTAGTCCCATCCCTGGGATCACTTCTCTGCTCTGTGCTCACAGATCCTTAGAGTCTGAGACTGCTGTGTTCATGCTACTGGGGAGACATGAAAAAAAAAAAAGGTTGTTCATTCTAGATAATGCACCAAAGACAGAACCAAGGATACATTCCACCCAAATCTAACTTGGGGATTTCATTTGGCTTAGAGGTGTGTGGATCAGGGTTACTTACAGGAGGGTCACCATTGAAAAAGCTAGATCACCTAAAAGTTCCATCCCTGCATGGTTGATGACTTCACAGAGGCTGCATGGATGAGATCTACCTTCAGTTAACCTACCTCTTACAATCTAGCATCTACTAAAATCACATAGAGCTGGTGGGGGACAGGAGAGAGTGGTAGGTTACAGGTGAGGGTTCTTGACCCTCCCACCCCTCCTCCATTGCCATAGAGCTAATTATCACTGTATTGTTTATTTCATAGCTGTAACTATGAGGCTAAGCATTATATAGGTCACCACACTAACCCCTGCTCCTTGATAGCTGATGGCCATGGGTGACCAAGAAAACAGCTATTCTTCAACAGTGCCACAACTCGTCCAGTTGAAAGCCACCACTGGAGATGTCCTGCCCATGGCTTTCATTGAACCCTTACTAGTGAAAGCGTTTTTTCCTGCTTTGGACCCAAGGCCAACCCATACCAGTTCTGCTTCAGGCCTCTGAAAACAGACCAAAAATAAAATCAGCCCTTTCCTTACATAGTAATTTTTCACTTCACCTAGGTTTGGTTGCCAAATAAAATACAGGTGACCAGTTAAATTTGAATTTAAGATAAACCATGAGTAGTGTTGTCTGAATATATCCCATGCAATATTCTGGATATACTTGCTCTAAAACGTTCACTGCTTCAGGAAAAAAAATATTGCATAGGACATACTTATATGAAGACATTGCTGTTCATATTAAAATAAAATTTAATTGAATGCTATACCTTCATTTGTTAAATTTGGCAATGCTATGTGTGATTCAGGATCGTATGACTGAGGCAAGTCACACACTAGAAGTCATATTGTGGAAGATCCTACTTAGTGCCTTAGGGAGGTTTGCATAGCACATGTAATTTCTCAGCTGCCCCAGAGGTCAGGCCATCCCTTATTCCCTGTTGAACAGAGTCTTCACCCGCTCGGGGTGTGTTCTTGCATGCCTGGCACCCAGCCTCGTACTCCTATCCTGCTCATCCCTTACAAAGTGGGGGGGGGGGCTTTAAGGTATTCTGGCTCAAGTGCCAATTTTTCCATTTCTCTCATTTGGCAAAGTAAGGATGATTGGGGAAAGAGGCCTGACAAAGAAAACAAAAGATTAATGGTGAAAGGGGAAAGAAAGGTCTAACTCAGTTCCAAGGCGCCAAAGTGGGTCCCTGACAACTTAGGGGGCTGGAGATAGCTATCTCCTCTACTCTGGCATGCAGGTTGACATAAATGTGCCATGCCATTCTACAGGTCCTGGTTTTCATCTGTCTGTTCAATTATAAACTCTGTGAGGTTATAGATCTCTGTCTACTTTGTTCATTGTTATTTTTGTAGAACTTAGAATAGTGCCTGGCACATTGTACAGCTGATACCCGGGGGCAGAATGAATGAATGGACACAGCAGCTCAAATCTAGGAACACAGTCAGAAACAAGGTTGGGGGTCAGCACAGAAAAGAGGCCTAACAGTACAGAAACAGCTTGTGGACTTATTGCCCTAAGGAATAGGTGGGAGGGAGGATGAGGAAAGAGCAAATCTTCAGTGATTTATTCAAAAGCTTTCAAAGAGGCCAGCTCTCTGTTGCTCAATTACCATTACCTCCGTATTCACATCCCAACACCTACAGCCCAGTAAGATAACCCCTCATCTGCCTGCTAAGACAGAAACTCTCCAGATGTCCAAGCAAGCGCTGGGATACCAGGACAGGAAGGCACGCTTTCCTCACATCCCTGCTCTTTAGGCTGAATAAGATCCTGTACTAATGTCTCTAATGAGGATGACTTAGATACGCCTTCTATAGGACAATTTCTCAGTGGCCTTCTGAAAACCCTTTCAACAGCTCACTGAAAACTCACCTTTGAAATGGGCTAAAAATCCAGTGCAAACACTCGGGGACCATTATATATCAAACGAATGAAAATACTGATTACCATGTCAAACCACCATCTCTAAAAGTCATCGGAGGCCTTCACGGGGGTGGGGAAAGGGTGGTGAGTGAGAAAGTCGTGAGTGAGAGAAAAAAGATGTGGGATTATGGAATAGGGAGCAGGAACTAGGAGGTATGGACTGGGGTGTGGTAAAGGAAAGGAATTGCCACTTATTCCTGATTTCTTTATAGCCAAGACATCATGGTCCCTTGCAGGACTGGCTCTCATTTGCAGCCACCTCCATCTCACTGACTGGCAAACTTACCTTTAATCAACAAGGTGGTCCTATACTCTTTCCAGCACTTCTTATTAGGGAAGAGAATTTTAAATTCTCTACTGTCTACTCCTTATCAAAAGTTCAGTTCAGAGGGAGGCCTAAAGAGCAGACAGCTAATCTATTGCAAGTTATACAGGCAAAGCATGTGCTATAAAGCTTAGACTATAATTTCACTATGGGTGAGTATGTTGAAAGAGGAAATTTCAATGTAGAGATAGAGAAGGCATATTGGATATTACAATAATTATGGCTTCCTTAACAAAGAGATGGAGGCTAAAGCTCAACCTTGCAAAGCTGCTGTTTTTGGACTTCAAGCCATAGAAATAAATCCACACAATGAAGCTGGCCATTTACCAGGATCTCAAGGCTCTGTCATCTGTTCTGCATAATATGACAAGGTAACTTGATTGCAGCAGACAAATATGACATACGTGCACATTGATATTAAGCTATCAAAGCCCAAAAGATTTCTCTCTCAGGATCAACATAATCACTTTTCTAAAATAGTGTTAGAATCATTTTAAGTCATAGTATTTCTATGAAACATTAATGACAGGAAGGGAAGGTGTTTAGCATTTCTATGTAAGAAAAAGAGCATAAAGTAGGGTAGTTAGGGAGATAGGTAGGACCTAGGAGGGAAGGGGGAGGGGAAACATGATAAAAATACGTTAAATGAATAGAATAGAAGAAAGGGGGCGGGAGAGATGGCTCAGTGTGTTTGCCACCACGAAGTCTGATAAAATGAGTTCAGTCCCCAGGATTCCTGAAAAGGGGGAAGGAGAGAAATTGTTCCCTAAAACTGTCCTATGATAGTTCATCCTTTGTCCTCTGACAAACTGTCCATGACTTCTGTCATGGCACACACACACACACACACACACACACACACACACACACACACACACACACATACACACACACACACTTCACTACAAACCAACAAACAAACAAAATAATAAATAAATAAATGTAATTTAAGAAAGAAAAAGACAAACTAGAAATCCTTTGCACTCCTCTCCCTACTATTACAACTAAACTCCTCTACACTGTGTGTTAAACAAACAGAATAGGGGTCTTAAGAGTATAAAGAAGGCCGAAGCATCTCAGGATGGGAGGAATGACAGCAATCTTCTCTTTTTCTTACCTATGTCATGCTTGGAGTTGAAAAATATAATGACCAAAAGCATTAACAGGCATAGACCAAAAAAGGCAAGGAATTACAAAATATTAAGCTTGCAAGACACAAAATTTGCAGACTAAAACCATCCTACTCCAGCCAAAACTGAAGAAAAACCAGTGCCCCCCCCCACACACATCCATGTCAGCATAGAGGAATAGAGGAGCCTAGCCTTCTCCTCAGGAGGCTGTGTGACATACACCAAAGCTCTGACTCCTCTGACAGTGTAAAGCCAGGGAAGGTCCAGCCTGGGGCAGAACCTATCATTCCTGTAGCTGGATAGGCACCAGCTATCATGGATGGATAAGGACCACCCATACACACTACACTGGCAGAGACATGAGGAGCTTACATTTTTGGATCTAGAAGCAAGCCTCCCTTCCGATGTTGTATAAGAGGAAACTTAGAGTTTAAATTTCTCTATCTACAGACACCACACATTTTGTTTGTAGGACATAGATAAATTGATCTGGGGACTGACTAGGAAACTTCCCTCTCCACCGGATAACTTACATAGTTCCAGAGAGTGCTATGCAAACTGGTGGAAACGATGATCTTGCCCAGTGTTGGGTCATATATGCTATAATACCAACCTGCCATGAAAGACTTGCTCACTGATACAATAACATCATGATGGTTATGTGGTAGCCAACCACTTTCTCACTGGATTTGAGGCCTCCATCATAGGAGGAAGACATCTTTGCCTTGTACTGAGAACTTGGTCAAAAGCCTATAGTTTGGGAGGTCATAGGCACTATGGAGAAACCTACTATCATCTTGCTAAGTGGTTATATTATTAAGCTGTCTTTTAAATATTTATGCCTATATCCCTAGATGTGCTGTTCTCAACCTTAGTCACAGAAGCATTTATTTGTAGTGAGTGGAGGTTAATTATGAGAGTCTCAAATAGTCAGAGTGACTGGGTGCTCAACTAGAAATGAATCATCTATACTAAACACCCTCCTAAGCCCAAGGCTCTGGGAACATCATGGAAGAGGAAGGGGAAAGAAAGTAAGAGTCTGTTCATGGAAAAGGGAGCTATAAAATGTCATCATTGGGGCATCACATGGCTATTGCACCCACAAACTCAGGGCATCTGTGCTTACCTGAATAAAACCTGAAAAATATATTAATCCAGTGGCTTAATCAAGCCATTCAAAATTCCAGCATGGATTGGGAAATAACGCCTCTTAGCTGAGGAGCTATTGGCAGTTGATGGCTTCCGAGAAGGGGAATTTTTCCTTGGAGGTATGGTCACTGGTAGGATGCCCATGCTTCTGTGGGTAATCTCATATGCACTTTTCATGTGCATAAGAGCAGCACTAAGCAAACTCCATGAGATACCAAGAGAAGGTGACATGGCATTGGGAAGGGGTGCATTGAGGATGGTCCAGGGTGATGGGATATAGCCTCGTGCAAATCAGGAGCTGAAATAAGTTTTTCCTTTAGGCTGCTTCTGTCAGGTATTTTATGACAGCAGAGAGGAAAAGTAACTAATGTAAATGTCATACATAATCACTCAAAAATAGAAATTTAGGAGAGCAAATGTAACAAGACACACATAGATTTACATGCTGAGAATGATAAAGTGGTAATGAAAGAAAACATCAAAAAGTTATTTGAGTAAGTATAGATACGGGCACAGTGTTCGTAGGTTAGAAGGATCAACATAAAAAATGTCGACTTTCCTTAAACTGATTGATAGACACCTTGTCGTGCTTTGAATAAGAATGGCCCACATAGGCTCATGTACTTGAATGCTTAGTCACCAGGGAGTGACGCTGTTTGAAAGGACTAAAAGGACTATGAGGTTTGGCCTTGTTGGAATAGGTATGGCCTTGTTGGAAGATATATATCACTGGGCGTGGGCTTTGAGGTTTCAAAATCCCATACCAGCCCCCACCCCTGTCTGTCTGTCTGTCTATGCATCAGGATGTAGCTCTCAGCTACTGCTTCAGAGCCATGCTTGCTGCCATACTCTCTGCCACGATAATGGAGGACTAAGCCCCTGAAACTGTAAGCAAGTTCCCAATAAATGTTTTCTTTTATAAGCGTTGCCTTAGTCATGGTGTCCCTTCACCGCAATCCAACACTGACTAAGATAAAAATTGGTACCAGGGACTGACCATGCTATTGTTTGGAGGAATATAGAAAATTTGGGGGCTTTGGACTAGAAAGGCAATTGAATGCTTTAAGTGGGGGCTCACTGTGCCATCCTAGTAGGAGCAAGGTCAGTGGTGCTAGGAATAATGTGCACCAATCTCAAGAAGTTTCAGAGGGGAAGAATATTATCGACTGGTCTAGAGACCATTCTTGTGATGTTTTGGTAAAGAATGTGGCTGGGTTTTACTCTTGTTCTTAAAATCATCCAAAGACTAAATTGAAGAGTTTACGATTAATGGCACTGGGAGAGGAGATGTTGAGACAGCCTAGTATTGATTTAGTCAAGCGGTTATTAGTGGTCACTCATGCAAATCTACAATAAAAAGGATCAAATTGAGCAAGGAGAAATACAAAGTGTATGGGGAGAAAAGGAGAATCAAGAAATGTTTTATTGGAGTCCAGTGCTCAAGGAGATAGAAATTTTATAGGAAATCTTGATACTAAATGGAATAAAGGGAGTAGTGACCTCACCCAACTAAGCTTCCAACCTGTAAAAAGGAATTAAAGAAAAGCCTAAGAAGAAAACTATCAACAATAGAAAGCAGATGCCAATGTAATTAAAGGAGGGGGCCATATTTCAGCTTCAAGGAGCAAAAGAACTTGACAGTTTCAGCCACATGCTCCTGGCTTTATCAAGGAATATACAAGAGATTGTGGAATCCCCCATGGTAGCTAAGGAAAGCTCCTGAGGCCAGGCTTGTGGCAAGGAAGCAACTGAATGGAGGCTTAGAAAGGCCATTAAGTGAAGCTGTGAAGGTGAAGGCTGGGCCATGTTGGAGACTGCCAGGTGTTGGAGATGCCAGAGTCATGGGATACCTCCCATTTCCTCCTTCATGGTAGCAGTGTCCTACTATCCGCCTCTCTAGAATTCTTTCCCCCTTGCCTATGGTACCTTTTTTCTGTTCTGGTTTCTGTGGTGTCCAAGTAGGATTCTCTAGAAGAACAGAACTTATAGAATAAATCTATGTATATACTATAGAAAGGGGACTTATTAGAACGGCTCCAGGCTGTGGTCCAGCTAGGTCAGCCATGGCTGTCTCCCAACAGAAGGTCCAAGAATTCAGTAGATGTTCGCCCCACAAAGCTGGATGCTTCAGGCAGTCTTTGTATACACCAGAATCCTGAAGTATGCCCTAATGCTGTGAAGAAATTAGTGAAAGCAAGCTTCCCTTTTCCATGTCCTTTGTATAGGCCACCAGTAGCAAATCTTGCCCATATTATAGGTAGATCTTCCCACTTCAATAGATCAGGATTAAAGATATCGTCTCACCTCAAAAGATTCTGATTAAAAGTGGGACTTCCCACATCATATGATTTAATTAGGAAAGATTCTCACATGTGTATCATTTGGGTTTTAGTTAATTCCAGGTTTAGTCCAGTTGAAAACCAAGAATATCCATGACAACATGCCAGTAATACTTTTTCTCAGCTATAGACAAGAGTATTCTAAAATTTACAAAGAATGTTAAAGGAACTACACCACTGAAATAACTTTGAAAGAGAAGATTAAATTTAAAGAAAATTGTTTGCCTTATTCTAAAACTTACTACATAATACAATTAATCAAAACTGCCTGGTGTTGGTAAAAGGATGGTCTTCCAGCTCATTCCTTGTAACAGAACACTGTGCCCAGAAACAGACTCGCAAAAATATGCCAAATATGACTTGAAAAAAGTATAAAACCAATTCAATGGCAGAAATTTTTGGAAGCTACTGCATAGGTCTAGGCAAAATTCCAAAACCAAACCAAAACAAACACCTAAGGTCTAAGTTTCAAAACTTAAAACAAAATATAAAAACAAAATCAAAGCATATCACTATGGAACTTTAAACCCCGAAGCTATAAGTTTTTTAGTTAAATAAAAGAATAAATTTACCTATCTCGGAGTGTTTTGGAGAATGTTGATGGTTAAACTCACAGTGTACATGTGTTCAAACACTATCTGTACTTGTGCTCAAACAGAACGGATGAGGTATTTCAGCTCACTTGTGCTTTTGTCCCACTGAAGAACCTCTGCCTGTTCCCTGAATTGGCTGCATCCATTTGCATTCTTACCAATGATCTGTAGAAATTCTACTTTCTTCATATCCTCCACATTTATCACCATTTCCCTTGTTGATAACAGTCATGTTAGTAGATGTGCTATGGTGCTGCAGTGAGATTTTAATTGGGGTTCCTCCACAATTAGTATTAGGGAGCATTTTTCGTGGACCTTTTGTTATTTATGTGCCATCTTTGGGGAAAAAAATCTCTTTTGGTTCTTTGCACACTAAAATAAAGTCAGGACTTTTGTGTCAATGTGTTACAGAAAAAAATAAATATCCAATAGATAGATAGATAGATAGATAGATAGATAGATAGATAGATAGATAGATGTGAGTGTCTTTCTGTGTATATGTGTGCATATGTGTATGCACAGTGTTGAGGACCAAACACAAGGCCTTGTGAATTCTTTTTTTATTGGATATTTTCTTTATTTACATTTCAAATGTTGTCCCCTTTCCTGGTTTCGCCTCTGAAAACACTCTATCCCATCCCCCTCCCCCTGCTCACTAACCCACCCACTCCTGCATCCCTGTCCTAGCATTCTCCTACACTGGGGCACTGGGCCTTCTCAGGACCAGGGGCCTCTCCTCCCTTTGATGTCCGACAAGGCCATCTTCTGCTACGTATGCAGCTGGAGCCATGGGTCCCTCCATGTGTACTCCTTGGTTGGTGGTTTAGTTCCTGGGAGCTCTGGGAGTGCTGGGTGGTTCATATTATTGTTCCTCCTATGCGGATGCCAGAACCTGGAAAGAACCGAGATGTCCCTCATCAGAGGAATGGATACAGAAAATGTGGCCTTGTTAATTCTAAACAAGAAAGCTTATCACTCAACTAAACCTGCAGCCTCAGATTCTAATTCTTCAACAGATATATACTTTACAAATACTTTTCTTGTTCTATAAAATGACTTTTTGGATTTGTTATAGTTATAAAGGCCAGTAGTAAGTCTCCACACAGAGTCAACTGACACTCCGCAAGGGTACCAAAAGTACACAATACATCCAGGGAGGACATGTAACGAAGCAAATGCTAGGGGAACTGAATATTCATGGGCAAAACAAGTAATTTACCTATCATCTGATCCCCAAACCAAAGAACAAATCAGGACAAAATAAAGATTTAGTGTAAAACCTTTAACTTTTTCTTTAAACTTTTAGAAGAAAATAAGAAAAAATATGACTTTTTCCTTTGTGGTGATTTCTTGGTTATCTCTCTCTCTCTCTCTCTCTCTCTCTCTCTCTCTCTCTCTCTCTCTCTCTCTCTCTTACACACACACACACACACACACACACACACACAAAGACGATGAGAATAAAACATAAATAAATGGGGGTTACAATAAAATTTGGGGAACTGACAAAATGTCTCAGTGGGTAAAAATGCCTTCAACAAGTCTGATAATCTGGACCCATATGGTAGAATGAGAGAATTGACTGCCAATTCTTACCTTCTGACTATCATGTACACAGACTGCCATGTGTGCAAGAACACACACATATACTAAATAAATATATTTTTAATTTTAATTTTTTCTTTGTCATTTTAAAAGGGACATAAGCTTTGAGATTTAGGATTACGCAAAGAGTTCTTTAAACTTAACACTAAAAATAACACTCATGTAACCACAGCTGCTTAGTTAAAAATGTTGCCGAGCATGATGGCTGACATCTGCAACTGCAACCCACACTTGTGATCATAATGCAGAGGATTGTAATTTTGAGGCTAGCCTGGGCTACATAGCCAGCCCCCATCCTTTTGTGTCACTAGTAATCCAAAACACATCCTCACGCATGCGAGGGAAGGTGGTCTACCACTCATATACAAAACTAGCCGTAAAATTAAATGTTTTTGCTTTGAGACTGGTCCAGCTAAGGTGAAAAAGCAAGGTGTAGACTGAGAGGAAATATTTGCAAACTGCACATCTGACAAAGACCTAGTTTTATATAAATATAAAAGGACTCAAAACTAACAGGAAAAAAGTGACCCATTAAGAAAATATACAAATTATACAAATATTTTATTAAGAAATATATGTTATAACTGGAAAATGAGGCTAGTACAAGATGAACATCAGACAAGATATCTCAGCAGGTAACAACGCTTGCCTCATAAGCCTGACATGACCTGAATCTAATCCCCAGAACCAAAGATAAAAGGGAAAAACAACTCCACAGATTTGTTCTCTGACTTGTACACATGCACAGCAGGACATGCAGGTTCATACACAGATATCTTACACACACACACACACACACACACACACACACCATTGCCATGACTACTACTACTACTACTACTACTACTACTACTACTACTAATAATAATAATAATAATAATAAATTTTGAAGATGACCATCAAGGTACAGCAAATTCCTAGTACATGCAAGACCCTGGATCTACAGTATCACAATTACACAGGAGGACATTAAAGCCATAATGAAATTAGCATGGCACTTATCCGGTGTAATCTTTTTTTTTTTTTTTTTTTTTTTTTTTTTTTGTGGAAACATCAAATACTGGTAAGAATGCAAAGAAACTGGATCGTTCCTTCACATCTAGTGAAAATGTACCAGTTATAGCCTTTCTGGAAAATAGTTTCTTAAAAATATATATGCACTTAGAATACAGCACAGCAATTTCTTTCCTGGGCATTTTGTAGAGAGGAATGAGGACTTGTGTTTACACGAAAGCCTGAATATCAGGTGGAGAACAGACTTCAGTGATAGTGTTTGTCTAGTATGGTTGTTTTGTTTTTGTTTTTGTTTTTGTTTTTCTGAGTCAGGGTCTCAACATAATCTAGGCTTGCCTGGAACTTGTTATATCTCCCAGGATGAGCTTGAAATTTTTAATTCTCCTGCCTCCGCGTCAGAAGTACTAAGATTATAATAGTCTTGTTTCCAAACGTGGTTCTCAAGAGGGGAATGGGGCAGTATCTAAAGGCCAGTTTGGGAACTAAAGGAAAAGCGACAGATTAGCGCACAATAAAAGCACATTTGATTTTTTTTCCATAAATTTTGCAAGAATCTTCTGAAACAAACTTTCTCAAAACAGCCAAGAATAATTTAGAGAGTCCATTAGGGAAGCTGGGGACCCAAAAGGGGTGTGTGCACGATTTCTGTTGGTATAAACAAGGAGAACCGCTTGTTGCCGTCTTACACTGAGATGGGACACCTTGGTTTTGAAACAAATTTAAGACTCTGTTCCCAGGAATGTAAGGAAATGCCTTTGTTCCGATGCACAAAGATTAAAAGTTCAGCGGTCAAGAGACCTGAAAAATTAGAGAAAGCCACACTGCGTCCTCGACACTTCAGGGTCAGAACATATTCGGCCGATAATATTTATCATGTAGTTGTGAAACATGGGTTTGTCTGTGTTCTGTCTAAACTTGGGAACAAAGTAGGCAGTAAGCGGGAACAGTTCTACAAGCCCTGTTACGGCCCCGCCATGTAAAAAGGCGGACTCCTAGGAGCGACTTTTAAGTCCGTTAAAATTGGCGCCATCGGGAGGCGGGCTCCTAGGAGCGCCTTTTGAATTCTTTTAAAAAGTGGCGCCATTACCTGCTACGGGGGTCTACTGAGAATGTGGTCAGGGGTTCTCAATGGCCAGTCACAAAGGCAGGCGTGTCTGGGGGCGTGGCCCTGAGAGGGCAGTAGCCAATAGCAGAGAAGGCTGTGAGTAAAATTCCGGGCCACCAACGTCTGAGGCAAGCAGACTGCCGCAGCTACTGCTCCAAGAGGTTGTGCCGGCCTGTGTGGCGACTTGAACTGTTCGTCCAGCCTTGAACTGCCCGTGTGGTGACTTGAACTGCCCGTGTGGTGACTTGAACTGCCCGTGTGGCGATTGGAACTGCCTGTGTGGCGACTGGAACTGCCTGTGTGGCGATTGGAACTGCCTGTGTGGCAACTTGAACTGTTCGTCCAGCCTTGAAGTCGCATCTTCCACTGGTAAGATGGATGACACCGAGCATGAACTCCAACGGGTCATCCGTCGCCACTATCGCGAAAAAAGGGAGTTGCAAGCTCACATCCAGACCCTGAAAGCTTCCATCCCGAAGAACGACAAGGGCAGACGAAAGCAGATGCTCTCTGACATCACCCGCCTCGAGGCCGAGATGGAGCAGAGGCACCAGCAGGAGCTGGAGAAATTCGGAGAAAACCCTGACGGCAGTGTGGATTCGGTTGCAGCCGACCTGGAAAAGATGAATCTCGAGAATATGCCTCCACGGCCATCCAAGGCCCAGAAACGGCGCGACCGAAGAGCTAACCTGGAGAGACGGCGCCAGGAGAGGTTGCCTCCAGCGCAGGCCGAGCAGCTGGCCGCCTACCGTCGTGAGGAGGAGGAGAAGGTCACCGCCATCCTCGCGGCCAAGAATCTGGAGATGAAGATCATCCCTGCTGACGGCCACTGCATGTACCGCGCCATCCAGGACCAGCTGGTGTTCTCCGTGACAATCGAGAGCCTCCGCTACCGCACTGCCTGCTACATGAGGAAACACATCGACGACTTCTTACCCTTCTTCACCGAGCCCGAGGCCGGCAACTTCTACACCCAGGAGGACTTCCTGAGGTACTGTGATGACATCGTGCACAAGGCTTCGTGGGGAGGCCAGCTGGAGCTGAGAGCCCTGTCGCACGTCCTGCAGACCCCAATCGAGGTGGTCCAGGCCAACTCGCCCATCATTGTCATCGGGGAGGAGTACACCAGGAAGCCGCTCACGCTCGTCTATCTACACTACGCCTGCGACTTCGGAGAGCACTACAATTCGGTGAAGCCCATCGAGGCTGCTGGAGCAGTTGGAGGAATGGCGCCGCGCCTCTTCTAGAAGTTTCCATGCAGCCGCCGAAAGACCGCAGCCCTGGGCGCCATCTTTGTCACCTCTGCCGCTGCGGTTCCTGGAAGCACTCAAGCAGCTCCGGCGTCTCTTAGTAGAAGCAGTTGCTTTTCCTTTGCTGGTTTGTTCTTGTTTGTTTTTCAAGATTTGTTTAACGTCTGTGTCCCGTGTCTTTTTTGTTTGTATGTCGGGGGGAGGGTTGGTGGGTTGTTTTGTTTTGGGGGGGGCATTTTTGTTTGCTTTTACGCCTCTCAGATTGTTTTGTGTGTGGCCCCTTTCATGTGACGGGGAGTGGGAGGCGGTTTATACACAGGATAATATCTCCTTGGGACACCTAAGAGGCTTTAAGATTTATGGACTACCTTAATTTGGCCCATAGGCACCTTTGTCATGGTGAGGTTTCAGTTAATGTGACACTGAAAATGGAAATTGGGCTTTTGTTTATAGTTTACCTGAGCTGAAATAAGTTTAGTAGAGGGTTCAGGTTGTGGGATTTTCCTGCAAATTTATCAGCCCGCTTGATAAAGGTAGAGTTGGTGTGGCTGAAATGACTTATAAGTGTTTTTCAGTAAAAAATAAAATGCCACAGCTGGCTGGCTTGCTCGTAACCAATGTTAAAATACCTCGGTTATGAACAAGTGTTCAGGAAATAATTTGCTTGTTTGGTTTTATTTTTCATTCAAACTTGTGAAGCCAGCCACAAACGGGTTTTAGTTGCCCAGATACTTTCTAAGCACTAAAAAAATATGTGGTTTCTAATGGGAAACTGTAACTGTTAGATACAGAAATTCAATTTCAATGAATCAGGAGCTGAAGTAAGCTTTACCTGAAAGATGTGAACAATCTGAACTTAGTGGTATTTTTTTTTTAATTTTTAGAGAGAAAAATATAAAAAGTTTTTGTATAAAGGAAAGCAGTGAACAACACAGCTCTGTTTCTGTTAGAAATTCGTTGTCTTAAATGTGACATTCAAAAGGTAGAGCAAGAATGGAATGATTTACAGTTTAACATTCGCTCCTGTATGTTACTGAGCTTACTTAAATGCATCTTAAAAATGCATTGTCCCTTCCAAATGATCTCTAATAGTATATGTAAGTTTAAAAGCTTTTTGAAAATGTATGCAACGTGTTAAAAAAATAAAAGCAGCTTTTGAAATCCCTGGTTTGCATTTCTTGTGTAGCTGACCTAGGCCACATGAAGTTTGTATCCCAGATGGCTTTGAGCACAGGGCTCCTGGAGAATAGGAGCAGCTTTGGTGAGAGGAGGAGGCTTCGCGCGATCCACCTGCAGTCTACCTGCAGTCTCGGAGGAGGCCAGGAGTGCAGTGCTTCCCAGGCTGCAATTTAAGGAGGGGTTGATACTAAGGATGTCCTGGGTTGATGTTTCACTCAGTGAAGCACACGAAAGGGCTTCTTTTAATATTCTCTGCTGTGTTTTAAAACAAATCCTTGACACTGGAGGGGGGGTACCAGAGAGGGGCCCACCCACTCAGAGGAGAATGGAGGGGGGATTGTGGGAGGGGTGACCGGGAGGGGGCAGTGAATGGGATGTAAAGTGAATATAATAGAATAATAATAATAATAATAGTAACAACAACAACAATAATAATAATAATAATAATAATAGGCAATCTAAAGATAATAAATCCAAACTAGACTGCCATAAAGACTTTGGAATTTTACTTTCACAAAAGAAAAAACCCTTTAGTAATTGCAAATTAATGAAAAAAGAAATCACTCATTTTCTCAGACTTTAGCATGTGTTTTATTCCTGTAGTTTTAGGGAATTAAATTAAAATGATATTTTTTTAAAAAAAAAGACCCCTGACTTCCAAGACCTCAGCCAGGCCAGGGGCTACATTGCAGGAGGGGAAGAAATGCTACTATAGACTTACTTCAGGATGTTTGAAATACAAATATGGAAATCCCAACAGAGTTCTCACTATGGAAACAGATAAAGTTCCAAAACCACATTTCTGGGGTACGTTGTGAGAAGTCTTTTGTAGGAACAGGAACATTGCATGGGGAAGGGATTGTGAGTTAAGGAGGAAGGGGGACATGCTTTGGGAGGTGGCACAGGCTGGGGAAGGGAAAATGTGCTTGGAGAAATGATGGAATCTAGGAGGCGTGGCCGGGAAGGAGGGTAAAGGCTGCGTACAGAGACCACCCAGGGAAAACCTGCATAGGCTGGCCTTGGAGGGGTCATCAGTCATAAAGGGCTTTGGGGATTTTGTTTTGTTCTGTTTTGTTTTGAAGAAGCCTGGCTAAAGGGGGGGCATGGATGGGGTTTAGGGAAGACTCACATTCTGACGAAAGATGTGAGTGAAGACTATGGAAGGGCTCTAGAAGTGAAAGAGGTGCTTTATGGGATGGACTGTGTAAAGTGGGTGTGGGGGAGTGCCTGCTTGGCTAAGGCACAGGGTGTTGATGGACAGGGGTTCTGACTGACTAGAGACTCCACACTGCTGAGGAAAGGCAAGGCAAGGCGTGGCTAAAGGTCAGAGACACAGATGCTGGCTGGTGAAGGACTCCGGATAGGGGAAGTGAGTCAGCTGGGGTGAATTATATAGGGAAAGGAAGGAAAGAGACATAATGCGGGGGGACAGAACTGAATTCCGGAGAAGAGGTGCTGGCCAGGGTGGGATTGTTTGCATAATATGGCAGGGAAGTGGGCTTCCCAGGGAGAGCATGCTCAGCCATGGGCTGGTAACTGAGCAACCACTGAAGTAAGAGGCCGGGTTGGAAAGAGCATACATGGGCTGGACTGTGGCCCCCCACACAGGTAGCAGATGTGTAGCTCAGGCTCCATGTGGGTTTCCCAACAACAGGACAGGGGCTGTCCCTAACGCTGTTGCCTGTCAGTGCAGTCCGGTCCACAACTGGGCTGCCTTGTCTGGCGTCAGTGGGAGAGAATGCACTAACCCTGCAGAGACTCGATATGCCAGGGGGTATACCCAGGAGGGCCCCCAGCCTCTCAGAGGAGAAGGCGATGGGAGAGGGACTCTGTGAGGAGGGATGGGGGCAGCAATCGGGATTTAAAATTAATTAATTAATTAATGGAAAAATGAATTTTAAAAAAGAGGCCAGGTTGGTCGGGTACAGCAGATGATGAACAAGTCCATGGCTCTTGAATGACAACCTGCAGGGTAGGCGACCTGGTTGGGCAAGGGGCACTTGCTAGAGACACTTTCTGAGGAAGGGGCTCTGGAAGAAGATGAGGCCTTCTTGGGGAACCAGTCAGCTTGGAAGAAGACGACTAACTAGAGGATCCTGACAGGTAAAAGGCACTGCCAGGTTTGGAAAGGCTGGCGCAGACTGATATAGGGACACAAACGGGGAAAAACAGCATTGGGGAGAGGAAGGTAGCCCAAGAAGGGAATAAAGGAATCTGGGGTCTCTGTGGGAGAATTAAGCTTGGCTCGCGAAGGAAACCTAGTTTGTCAAAGGACACAAACTGGAGAAGCTACTATCCTGTGCATGGTCATGGAAGGAGAGCGGAACCTGTCTTAGTCCAGGGTACGTAGAAGGATGCAGGCTGAGGTAGGCAGAGGAGCCAGGGCACAGGAGTAGAAGAGCGAGCGAAGAGGAAGATCTTAAGGAAGAAACAATACGCTAGGGAAAAGGGCCCGGCTGGGTAAGGAGGCAGAGGGACAGCTCTGGGCAGGGAAAGGAGGAGAGGKCTTAGCTGGGGAAAGAGATCATAAGGTTGGGGCATAGGGCTGGTTTTGCAAAAGGCAGGACAACTAAAGGATGCCTACTTGAATCAGGAACCCAAGAACATGGAAAGTGTCCCTGACTGTTAGAGAAGAAAACGTCTGCAGAAAGGGTCCTAACAGGTCTGGCCTGCCTGTGAGCACAGAGGCAGTATCTACACAGAGACCCTTACTGAGGACAAGCACGGGGTTGAGAAAGGAGTGGATTTAGCAGAGGAGGGAAACACAAACTAGGAATTGGGGGTCTTGGAGAAAGGAGCCCGAGGACACACAGGATAGGAAAGGGAACTCAGGATCAGGAAGTTTAACTGGAGACAGGGACATACAGTCTTAATTAGGGTTAGCATTGCTGTGCTGAAACATCATGCCCAGAACAAGTTGGGAAGAAAGGTTTCAAGAGAAGCCAAGACAGGGAACTCAATATGGGCAGGAGCCTAGAGGCAGGAGCTCTGCTACAGAGGCCAGAAGAGTTCTGCACACTGGCTTGCTCCCTACGGTTTGCTTAACCTGTTTGCTTCCTTCCTTCCTTCATTTATTTATTTTTGCCTTGTTGTTTTATGTTTTTTGTTTTGTTTTAACTTTTTATTGATCCTTTGTGAGTTTTACATCATACACCCCAGTCCCAGTCATCTCCCTGTCCCCTCATATCTGCCCTTCGCCCTGGCAACCACCCCCTCCCCCAATAAAAACAACAACAAAAACAAAGCACAGAAAACATCTCATTATGGAAGCTGTAGCGTGTCCCAGTGAGTCCCACAGCATATGCCTCTGTCCACACGTGTTCACTTGCAAAACTTCATCTCAGTGAGTCACTGGTCCTGTTTGTGTGACATCATCGATATTGGATCCTCCCTGGGACTCCTCGAGGTTATCCTGTTATTTCACTGTGTCATGGAGATCCTGCAGCGTTGGATGGATCTGCAGCACTGGCCTTTTCATGAGCCCCAGCCCTTCACAGATGATAAAGATTCTAGTGTGGTCCAGTTCAGAGCCCTGGATCTGGGCCTGGGTGGCAGCTGAGCTGGTTGGTGGTCAGCATTCTCCCTTATCCACACCACCAGGGCGAGCTCTCCAGCACTGCTCGGGTTAGGTCACCCAATGCCTCCATCAGCAGAAGGCAGGGTCAGCTCTCCTGCCCTCATGCCGTCAAGGCAGTTCACTTGTACCCAGGCCTCCAGAGCCAGCTCCACTGTGCTGCCCAGTCAAGGCAAGGGGCCCACTCTCCCAAATGCTGCAGTCTGCCAGGGGCTGGGCCAGTTTTCATACCCTCAGGGCCGACTCACCCAAGCCTGCACCATCAGGTCAGCTCCATTGTGTTGCCCAGGCAAGGTGCAGGGTACGCTCTCCTGAGTTACTCAACAAGTTTTCTTATAACAGAGGACCACTGGCCCAGGGATGGGCACCACCCGCAATGAGCCGGGCCCTCCCTGATCGACCACTAAGAAAATGCTCTACACGCTTCCCTACAGCCTGGTCTTATGGAGGCATTTTTTTTTTAAATCGAGGTTTTCTCCTCTCAGATGACTATAGATTGTGTCAGGCTGACATAAAATTAGCCAGCTTAAGAGTCCCTGGCAGACAAAAGGATCCTGGCTGGGGTCAAGTTCCTATGGTGGTGCAGGCTAGAGCTGCTAGTTCAAACCGAGGAAGGTTGCCTGGTTACCAAAAGAGGGCCTGCCTGTCCAAGGAACTCAGACCAGAGAAGGGTAATAAATGTATTAGCAGACCTTGGTGTGGCTCCTGCACAAGGGCTGAGAAATGGGGCCTGAAGGGGAAAGGGTATACAAGGGCATTCTCTGTAGCAGGAAGGGGGACCAGGTTGAGAATGGGCTTGAGAAAGGATCCTGCTTGTGGAAG
>BDUI01000735.1:105714-125472 GCA_002335545.1 Apodemus speciosus | reverse complement strand
ATTTTTATTAGTAAAGTATGTACTTTACTAAGCCCCTTAAAAGCTGAGGTAATGTTGATCCCAGTGATGATGAGCATTTTCAGAAACCCTGATTTGCTCATGTATGGAATATACAACAGATGGTTCAGAGGGTCAAGAGGCAACTCAAGGAGGACCAGGAGAGTATCCTTGACAAATTCCTTACCAATAACAAGGTTTAAACYAACAAACGCAACAAACGAACCACTAGTGCGAATGTCCTTAAGTACTGAACCTGTCCTTTGCTAGAACAATGAGCTYGCTAAGGTTGTTTGGTCCCTCATCTGTAAAATGAGAAGTACATGTTAGCTTATTTGTAGAGAAGATATAAAAATAATGCAAATAAAGGCTCTGCACCTAGGATGAACATTAGTGCTCAATCAATATAAACCCTTATTCCTTTTTCCATCTGCATAGCTTTCTTCCATGAGGCATGAAATAAGAGTGTGAAATCTGAAAATTTCATCTGTTTCCCGAACTGGCTTCCTATTATCTCTTCTGTCTCTTCCATACATAAATGAACAGATAGATAGAGAAACAGAAGTTTTAGCAATTGATTGAAATATGATGTGCAGAATATGAATTTGATCTATAGGCCTTTAATTGAAATCCAAATAAATAAATAAATAATCCTTGTACCATCTAGTATGGCAAGTGCTCAATAAAACATACATTATTTTACTAATAGGACTGAAAACTTAAGTCCTTAAATCTATTCAGGAAACTGATAATCCATCCAGCTGTTGAAAGGTATTTTTAACCTTGGTGTAGAAAAGTTAAAATGACTTGTGTAGCTATGATTAAATACATTGCAAACAATACATTCTAGCAGAAAGTTTCTATTATTCAAGGCTCTTCTAAATGTTACACATATGCTTTGTCTCTGTAATAAGGGAAAGGTACCCTCCTAAAAAGCTGAAAATAACAAAAATGAGAGGATTTTTTATTTTGTAACAATTATAAATGCAATAGGAATTTTATTTACCAGCAATGTAAAACAGATGTGATGTAAAAAAAATATCAGGTAAGAAGGGGAAAAGACAGATAAAAATGTTTAAAACAAGAATAAATATCTGCATGATAAATAATTTATCAGGAAACCCCAGGACTCCTGGGACAATAGGAATATTTTTATTGGAAAAATCCCAAATAGGTTATTTTTAAGACTTTTTCTTATAAAGATTCCTTCCAAAAAACCCTACTTCAATATTTATAGTAGCAAGGAGAAAGGATTCTCCTRGAGTTAATYATAGCATGTTGAATATCTTTTTATACACAGAAGATTTGATGAGATAGGCCCTTGTCTGATTCATTTGAATCATGTTTATTAGACTGTAGAAGCTGTCTTATAATAAATGCTTAATAAACGTTATTGAACAAAATTCTATTTGATCTATGTAACCAGAAACCATCTAATCTTAATCTCCCTTGAAGAAATATCAGTCTCAAATGTGCCATTGTGTAAAAATTGGAAGAGAATCTTTAAAATATTACATGATGTTGGTGATATGAGTCAGCCGGTAAAAGGTACTTGCAATCAAGGGCCTAAGAATGATCCTTAGCTCCAACCCCAGGTTCCACATGCTATAGGAAAGGAACTGACTTAAAATTTGTTCTCTGATCTTTATACAAACACAGTGTAACCTGTGCCCCATATATACTCAAAGAAATGTAAAAATCTACTATCTATATATTCAATATCTATCCACATTAGATGCTTTCACAAATAAAATTCTTGTAAACACAACTAGAGCAATTGCAAAGTTGAAAAGCAAAATGCATTGTATTTAATGATTCAGCAGATAATCATACATGGGGAAAAGATGACATTAAGAAAAGAAAACATTAGCTTTGTTCCAAAGGCAACCTTATCTGCTGTGCACTTTCCCATGAACTTGGCCAAGTAGAAACTTTGTAATTTTCCTCTCCCTCTCTCTGTTCTCTACTGGGTCTGCTTAGGTATCTTGTGACTTCTACAAAGAAAGATACCAAGGAGAACAATAAGAAATCCATTGTCCTGAACAACGGATTTCAGAGTTCTCTACAACCTAGGTCAATCCTATCATAGGAAGCACCCCCACAGACCTATCCCCACTACAGACCATCTGTCCTTTTTCTTTGTACTATAAATATTGATGAAGGAGGTTTTTGGAGGGGGAGGAAACATTTTTTACACTCTGTAAAGTACATAGCCTGTTCTACATTTTATAATAAAATAGCTAACATGGTAGATTGATGAAGAATGTAGACATTATGATTTATAAGCATGGGAGACTTGGAGATCTTTGAATGGCAAGTAGGGGAATTCATATTCAGCMATGAAAGCAAAGGGTCTCTACTAATTTACCTAAGCAAATTGCATTTTCAATAGCTAAAAATCTCCCATTTAGCACCTGCAGATCTGTGCACTCTTGAAAGGAGAAATAAAATTTGAAAACCATTATTCTAATGAGATATTCAACATGTAATACAAATGTATATAAATGAGACATGACTTTTTACAATTCTCTTTGCACTTATTTAGTCTAAATATTTCATTTTTACCAAATTGATTTCTTGGAAATGGAATATTTTATATTTGTAAACAGACTGTTTAAATATTCAAATTTTTGATCTTTGCTTTAATGTAAGCTTATTTCATCCAGTTCCTCAATATGTAATTGATTTGATACTCCTTTTACATTGACATTATAAATAACTCCCTTATAAAGTCAAAGCATGTGGTTATTTGCCTTTGTGAAATGAATTAGTTAATTCATTCAGAGGCAGGTGGAAAGGTCTGGAATTGAGTTAAGATGAAAAATCAAACTTTTTGAAATAGCTCTAGTCTAAAAATTTTTTATCATCTTCGTGAAGGTTTGATAGGTGTTCATTGATTTTTTTCATCTCAGAACCTAATCAATTATCACTAAACTTCCAACAGGACCATTGGAACCAATCAAAAATTGTGAAGAGACAGAAAGATATGTAAGGCTCACTATATTTCCATCTTAAATTGTGAAAGACAGGAAAACCAGGAAGAACTGGGAGGGAATGGAGTGACTTGAAGCAACAAATGAAAGACTTTTGAAGGAAAATAAGAAAGGAGAAGAGGAAAAAGGGAGAGACATAAAGATAAATTCACATCAAAAACTCAAAGGTGCCCACCACTGGTCTCTTGCATAAAGATAGCTGACTTTCTCGTTCAGTGTTGCACCCAACTCCAAGAACCCATTTTTCTCCACCCTGCTAAAGAGTGGGTGTCAAAATGATCAATGCTAGTTCACTGTATCAACATTTCCCTACAGTCACAAAGTCCATTATCAACAGAGATAAACCTGAGCCAGGATAAATTTCTTATCAGAATACAGGCAAGGAAGAGTTCAAAATGGTGTAAGATTTAGCAGGATTGTATTGTTGCAAGCTCCTGAAAAGCAATAGAAAAAGCACTAATATATTCTATGCAGGACTTAGAATCCAAATATCTTCCAATCTGTTTGGACCAGTGCTTAACAAGTACGCCTTTGAAATAAAAATAAAATGATGATTTTTAAAGGAATAATTTGTCTTCGATGTTCTTTTTTCTGTGTTGTGAATTTTGTTTATTTATTTCGTGAGAGGTGTAAACAGTACAGGAGACAATGGAAAGAGAAAGAATCTCTTTGGCTATTGAAAGCTGTGGCAGAGCAYGTAGCTGGTCTTCCAGTTGGTTCTCTGCCCCCAMCATGGAGCTTAATTATAGCCATCAAGCTGGAAAGGGAAAGACAGGGAAAATATGTAGAGACATTTTAATGTGGAGATCAATTGAACTGAGACATAGTTTCTGACAGATATTTCAATCTAAATGAGCCAGATTGCTCTAGGAAATACTTTAAAAAGATGATTTTAAATGGTCCCTTACCATTTTCATCTATCACATACATCTCAAAATATACCCTCCATATTTTTATCTACTGCCCTAATCTAAACCTCGTTCTGCCAGGACTCTGCGGATGGAAATGTTATTTGGCATCCTGAAATAAGGGCAGATGCCACTCTGCTCGGCAATGTAGTCACGGTAAAGTTAATGGGCTGAGAGGTGTGGAGTGGGAGCCTGGCTTCAGAGCAGGGAAGAATGGTGACCTTCACGCCGCCTGTGTCTTTGCACACAATGCCTGGGTCTGCTTCCCAGTATCTGTGTCACAGCCTCCCCGTCCTCTTACAGCTATGCTCAGCAATCACAATGCCTTTCCCAACACTTTCAAAGAATATGTCAATGCAGGATACAGGTTGCACTTTCTCTCTGGGTTCTGTTTGAGAAAAATTTATTGAGCAAACTAATACACACTATATGTTGTATGCCTAATCACTTAGGTTATATGTAGCTATTTTGCACCRTAACCTTTGAAGAGTTTTGTTCCTTTGTTTTGAAACAGCATCACARCATGTGGTCCAGATTTGTAGTTGTGGTCCTCCTGTCTCAGCCTCATGAGCATTTTGAGGTCAGTGTGCCACTATATCCACTTCAGACAATGTCTTTACAATAAATTATCATAATTTGTAATCTGTTAAAATGACTGTGTAATCTCAGCTGTACTGAGATGAACCAAGTAGTGTGAACTGCAAGAGAGATGAAGGACCTCAAACAGGACTGGCTAGCCAGCCAAAGAAACAGATATTTTCCAAGCACTGTACTTCTTTAACGGTTGACTTAAAAGTACAAAATTCATACTCTTCACCCTTCAAATACTGTAAGTTTTAACAATTAAATCATAAGAGGATTGTGGACTCTTAGGCTTTAAACATACTGCTTGTCTTCAGACCCACTATCTCACTCTCTGAATTGCTAGAAACTTGTTATCTATACTCAGACAAAACCACACCATTTCCTTATATCTGCTCATTACTCTCAAAGTCATCTGTCAAGATCAGTTTTGTGTGATAACCATCTCATGTAGGGGTTAATCTTTTGTCTTTTATGTCATCTTGTAACATACTGAATAGATGTGCTTTTCATCAAATTTTCAGGGAGATGAGGGAGCAGGAGGAAGCATTCAGTTTATAGCAAGAGACGCTGCCAATTGGATTCAGCAGCAATGAATTCCATAGAAAAGAGTTAGAAATCAGGGCATAAGAAAAATGGGTTGAAGTGAGCATGCTAAGGTTAAACAACAACCAGCTCTCTCAATATCACACTATTTCTCCGTTATGCTTTATCTTAGGATTGATTAAATGGCTGCTTTCCCAGAACCTTGTTAACACTTGGGGGCCATTGATGATTTCATCTAGCACATTACCTCTCCAAAGTACTATCATTGTAATTAAATTACCCTCCAGAGAAGAACAATCTTTCTTCCACAGAATGATCGCAACTATCAACTCTAATAACATACATACAAGTGATTCCTCTTCCTCATTCATATTTAAAGAACTAGAGCTTACATGATATTCGTATAGTATACTAGTTTAAACACTATGAAGTCCACTACTGTTTACAGAGCAACCAAATGTCTCAGATTTTTACACATCATTTTAATATTCAGTTAAATAGTCCTCTGATCTATAGATAAAAATACTGAGACTCCAAAATACCATTATGCCCCAAGACTCCCAGGGACTGAACCATCAACCAAGGGACACACATGGTTCCAGCCAAAAATGTGACAAAGGAACGCCTTGTTGGGCATCAGTAGGAAGAATGGTCCTTGGTCAGGTAAAGGCTCAACAGAGGCCCCAAGGGAGGGGAGGGAGTGTGTTGGGTGGAGAGGCATATCCATGGAGGCAGGGGGAAGGAGAAAGGGGAGGGGTTGAGGGTCTTAGGGGAGGGGGATATTGGGAAAGGTTTTACCATTGGCAATTTAAATGAAGACGATATTCAATAAAAAATAAATTTAAAAAAGGGAAGGCAACTGAAAAAAATAAATTTTCTAATGTCATACAATTGAAAAAGATGATAGCTGCTTGGGCAGTAGTGGCACATGCCTTTAATCCCAACACTTGGGAGGCAAAGGCAGGCAGATTTCAGAGTTCGAGGTCAGCCTGGACTACAGAGTGAGTTCCAGGACAGCCAGCGCTACACAGAGAAACCCTGTCTCAAAAACAACCAAAAGAAGAAGAAGAAGAAGAAGAAGAAGAAGAAGAAGAAGAAGAAGAAGAAGAAGAAGAAGAAGAAGAAGAANAGAAAAAGAAGTAGAAAAAGAAGTAGAAGAAAGATGATAGCCAAATGAGTATGTCTGTCAATCTCTAGATGCCAAGGTTTATCTGGGAAAAGTTAATTATTTGTACTGAGAATGTCTAACTGAAATGTGGCTGATTTTATGTCTTTTGTATATATGTGCACCGTATGAGTCTGTACAGGCGTATGCTTGCCATGGCGTTTGTGTGGAGGTCAGAAACTAACGGGTTGCATTCTACTTTGACCACCTTGTTTTAAGACACTGATGTCTTGTGGTTCAGCACAATGTCTAACAGACTAGTTGAACTGCAACCTTTAAGAGAGTCTCCTGTCATTACTTCCTATCTTGTAGTAGAGAGACACCAAGGTTTAAGCATGTTTCTGTATCTAGTTCTATGTGGATTTAAGGGATCTGAACTCAGGTCTCTATAATTGTGTCATAGGTGCTTTATCACTAAGTTCTCTTCCACATCCTCTAAGCATGGTTCTTTTTAAAGAAGTCGACAACTAAATCCCATAGGAATGATATTTTCCTCCAAAGTTTGATTAACTCCAACTTCAGGTACAGGAGTCACTTAACCGAGCATCTATCTATCCTGCAGCAAAGCTAAGAAAGATTGGTTTGAGAGCCATGCACAGTGGTTGCTTAATGATGTGCATAGAACAAATGCTAATCATTACCAACAAAACAATGGTTTGGATTAAAAAATAATTTAATTTTGTTCAAACCCAGGAACAATGCACACAATCAGCCCAGTAGCAAATGTGGAAAAAACTATGTTAKGTATAGATATCTAGGCCTCAACAGGCAACAGACCACACACTGAACTATGACGCTAATTATTAGAGCAAATGACTGCTCTAAACTACACTGCAATTCCTCTCCCACATATAAACCCAGAGGGAATCTACACACAAAATAGCTCTGTAGGGAATCATTCTTGCGAGCCAGTTACTTAAAACTTTGCCAGAACAGTCACCTCTGCTTTTACTCGAAAGGTGACTTCCATGAAGCAGAAAAATGGAAAAATACTTAATGTCTTTATAAACTGATTATACTTAAAGAGAACAGGTCCAATTTAGAAGAGTCGTCTTTACTACCTAGAAACAAAATACCCTGTGGAAGAAAATAGGCTCTTGGCATTTTCAATTATAGAAACTAATACAAATGCTCTCCCATTGAGTCTGATGTGATTATGACAAGAATTATGCTCTAAACAAATACAGTTATTTAACTTAAAGCCACAAATCCAGGTGGTATATTAGTGTACATTAGTGCATTCTGGGCTTGAAATCTATCTTCCTTTTACTTCCTTAATTACAAATGGCTTTCTTCCCTTTACTCTTTATGAAGAAAGTAGATATTTTATTTTGATTTGAGGAACATTTTTAGAATCTGTGTGCAGGGAATAGGGATTGAAAAGGGTTAGTGGGATACAGATGAAAGCATATGAAGATCGGGCCATTCAGTAAGGAGAATGATGGGAGATTTGAGGGAGATGCTAATGAAAGCAGTATCAGTGAGAGTAAACACTATGCAACTGACACCACATATGCCCTCCCCCAATCTCTCCATCTTTTTAATATGCTTCCTACTAACAGTTCTTGACTCCTTCTTCAAGGATGAATTCAGCATACAGGGACATTTTCCATTATTTTTGTCTAATCTGAAGGAAGTTCTGCATCCTGGTGACAAGAGATGAAAACAGTAGGGCTTACCTCCCAAGTGCCTTCACTCATATTAAGAATGACTGACATACCATGTATAGCAGATGCCAGAATAAACTATCACACCACACAGTATCCTGTATATCTAAGACCTGAACATGACTTCAAACCCAAGGCACAAACTAACATCAAACCCCAAAGCTTGGTGTCCCTAACCTCTTCCTAGAGAGGCAGATGTGTCCCCATGGTAACTGAGCAATGGCAAGTGAACAAGGAACAGAACAAAAGAATGATATTCCACTTAAAAAGTTTGTGTGTGTGCATCTGCCCATGCATGCATGTGTGAATACATACACAGAGACAAACAAGAAAGAAAAGAAAAATAAACCAATTAACCCCCAAAGCAATGTATGCAAAGCTGAAAAGGTGTGCTCCTCTCAGTTATAGGAGGGACATTCACATCTGTGATGACATAAATGGAGGAACATGAACATTAGCATCTTCTGTAAAATTCACTTTTAGGAAAATGCACTGTCTACAGAGTTTTGAGGTTTTCTTCCCACAATCTTGAAGACAAAGGAATGCAACACTGAACTARAATGCATGTATGGGCCCTAGGAAGAAAGAGCTGAGAAAGCATCCGTGGTCTTACTGGAAGATCTTTCAGAAATCCTTAGGTGGCCACTTGAGATTCAGCAGTAGGCATTCTGAAGACAATCCTGGTGTTTCAAAGCTGTCTTGAATCTCACTATGAAAAGTCTAAGGAGATTCTAATAAATGTTCTAAACGTCCTAGCACTCCAGCCCCAGCCACATGTTCAACATTCATAAATGGATCCCTAAACCCAGTTAAACAGTGCCTGTATTTCTAGAAGTTGACATAAGGTAAAAGAAGATATGCATATGTCATTACTGTTTCTATGAAGTATGCAAAGTTAATGATAACAAGTGGAGACGACGAGATTTTTATTTCTTGAAAAGCATTTTATATTACTTAATAACAATATCTAAAGAACCCCCTCCTGTTCTGGGTTCCATCTGAGTCACAAATCCATCAGGATTAGCCATAATAAACATTGAGATCAGATATAAACAAGTAGTCTTGCCTTCTATATTAACTTTACTACACTCCATTCATTGAACATATCACCAGGAGCTATAGTACAATAGGTATGGAGTGGTGGATGTGGAATTAAGACCCTCATGATAGGCAGGCACTACAATCCAACACCAAGAAACCATTGCATTGATGGACTGAGGAAATAAAATACTTACTGATGCTAGAGAGTTTCTTCTCTATTAATATCCTTTAACGTTCAGCAATTATTTTGAAGTACACTGAAGTTAGCAGTAGATTTTGTGCAGATATTTGTTGTGCTTCCTAAGCATAGCGAAGGAGCACTGAAGCAGTCCTCTGGCTATTGTGCAAGGAGTTTGGAGCTAGCCGTGTTCCAAGGCAAGGCAAGAGCTTAAGGACATAGGCGATCATCATAGGGGGTCTCATGGTCCCCAGGATGAGAGCAGTTCCCACCCAGACAATATCCACACACCCTCCAAACAAACACTAGCAGGAGAAACTAAGGGTTATCATGCCCTTTTTCTTGAGATTGAAAGAGGTGGCAGAGGAGGCGGATTTTAATTAGGCCACCTGGTTATTGTTGAAGGAGACACAATGGGAAAAAAATAAATGTCATCTAATTTAGTTGTTTATATAATGACATTTTTTCATTGTTATACTCTTTGCTGTGAGAAAGCTCACTGTTGGTTTTGACTCACAAGAAGAATATCAGGAACACATTTTACAGATTAGCCTAGAGAGTTTTGCATTCCCTGTTCAGGGACTTCACAGTGTATACAGTACAAGATGAACTGTAACATATATAATGGAGCATACTTCCTTGTAAGGCCTGATTTCTGACCTTTGCCATTTCTTCAGGTTTGCATGGGGGATTTTCTCCATGCTGTACTGAAGAATAGTCAAACTGTGTCTCATTAGGACTTCACGAATTTCACACACACACATACACACACACACACACACACACACACACACACACACAATGAACTATATCATATACAATGAGAAATAGTTATGTATAAGTCATAATCTCTGACCTATGCCCTTTTCCTGGACTTATGTAGAGGATTTTTACTACTCTGTGAGTTCTGAAACACGGTTAAGAAACAAATAGAAAAGAATGTCTGGCATTTCAGGTCGAGGCCATCCATGTCTGGACTGGGCAGAACAGTAAAGAACACTTTTTTTAAAAGGATGAAAGAACAGAAAGAAGTACAGACTTCATCAGAAAAAATAAAACAGAATAATCTTGTACATAGGAGCCTAGAAAATAATCAATAATTATTGAGTGCATGGTTTTTTCCCTCCAGGGCCACAGCAGAGACTTTGTAAAAAAAAAAAAAAAATCATAAGAATAAAAGAAAGAATGAGGAGTATTCATTTAGCTCTGTAAGAGCCAACTGTGCTATGTTGCATGGTCTGACATGTCTGTCCTAATGGAAATTCTTTTGCTATGAATATTTAGAGTTTCAGAGTTACTCCAGGAAGAAAATGGGCTGCCGCACAGGAAACATAAGCAGCACACCTAACACAGAGGAAGCCCTCTTTGTTCTAGTTTCCTGGAGACTGTCCTGGTTTTACTATTGAAAATACTACACCCCAGGCAACTGAAATTTGATAAGCATACAGTTTTCAACAGGGAATTAGGAAATAACCACATGAGTTAAAAGAGTTGTTCTAGAAGCATGAGGTCCTGTGTTCAAATTCCCAATTTGGCATAGTATAAAATCTTTGTGTGGTAGAAAAGCTTTGCAGTGCTGCTTATGTCTAACCCAAGCATTGAGGGAGGGGTGAAGAGAGAGGCAGATCCTAGGACATTACTGGCCAAGCAGCACAGCTGGAAGGAAGAGCCTCTGGTTCAGTGAAACAACCTGTCTCAATTAAGACAGAATGAGATGGAGAAAGATCTGGTCTCCTTATGGGGAAGCATGATGCATCTACACAGTCATATGCATGCAACACACACACACACACACACACACACACACACACACACACACACACACACACCACTATCACCATCACTATCACCACCACCACCACCACCACCACCACCACCACCACCAMCAMCAACAACAACAACAACAACAACAACAAAAACCTAAATGAAGGTTTAAAAAAAACCCTTTATAACAGTCCTGGAAGAAAGTTATGTGAACTAATACTGTCTCATTGTACGGAGTACAAAAGAGATCCAGTGTGCCACATGTTTGCCCATGGAGTAACAGTTCAGCATGTGGGCAAGAAGGACTGTGTATGTCTTCACAGCATCATGCAGTAACTACAAATTAAGGCCTGAGCAGAAGGTCATGAGTAAGCTAAGAAGAAGGGAAAGAAATCCACATGTGTTCATTCAGTTGTCTTCATTACTAGAAGAAAGATATCATCATCAATAGATAATATAAATATATTCTTATAAGATCTGATGTGAAAACCTGAGAGGGATCTTAGCTTGTTGAGGACATCAGTATCTCCAGAAGCATAGGGGCATCTCAGCTCTGTTATAGCATTTTCTCAGGCTAGATCCTTCTAAGGTTATAACTAGACATAAGGTAATTTTGTGATTAACTACATCTTACCCAAAGGCAGTACCAAGACAAGTAAATCCACTTTAATATTTTTCATTCGGCCAATAAACAGATATTACCCTTCTCCTTTAGAAAATAATACGATTTAAGTTTCCAAGGAAAAATTAGAAGAACTATCCCTAAACATCTTATTGACCTAACTTTGTAAGTATAATCACCCTGACCAACAATAACCATCTATATCTGGAATAAGATCTGTATGCAGGGAGTAGAAGCCAAACCCACTATTCATCTTACACAAACCTTGGGCATCAGCATCTGCCACAGGGGTTACATAAAAGTCATGTCCTTAGCAAAATGTTCTTTGCAGATGCAATACAATTTGAGCAATTACATTATTTCTAGACTGGAAAATGAGGGCATTTTGGAGTGATTAGAATCCTAAAAGAAAACGATGATAGGGTATACATTCCCCTATCACATTTTAACAACCTAGGATGGGTCTTTTCTCTTTATAACTATATTTTCAAACAAGAATAATATGATGAGAAGGGCTTACATTTGAAGATTTTCTTTTATATGACATGCAAAGAGAAACGATGGCTGGCCCATCTATCTGTGCATTTTCATGCACCCTTACAACATAAACAGGAGGTACTAGTCACACATAAAAGACTGGGTAAGAGATTCAGAAAGAAAATCATCTCTTTGCTGTGGCCAGATAGTTCCTCAGTCTTTATTAGCTAAAAATAATTAAGTCATGTAATTTTTTAAACAAGTATAATTTTGGTCATACATGTCTGATATTTTGGGAAAGTAGCATTGACCTAGATAATGGTCTAACTTCTCTTGACTACTCTTACTGAGTTTTGTTTTTGAAGCATACTATTTACTGGTTATTTTAGATTTGTAAAATGTGCTTTATGTCTTATTTCTTTGAAGAAACCTCATAACAAGTCATTTCCTGCAAAGGGACTTCTATTATTTATGTGGCATGTCATTAAGGTTTTACTACCATCTTCTAAATTTTCTCCCGAGATTAAACATTTGACTTTTATGAGGCCACTAAAAGAACAAGAATGTGTAGCTTTCATATTGGATCTGAAAACATCATACACTTGCAATTTAATCAGCTGGGTGTTAACAAAAGGCATTTCAACTGTTACAGAAACCAGCCCAACAAAACATCATCTCACTAAAGCATCTCTTGAAAGCAAGTGAGCGTCTATCTTTGCCTATCAGACTAGATGGCCAAATTTAATTCCTAATTATAAACATACTCCTCAGACAAGATGAAGGAAGTTTGCCAAGAAGGAACTCAATCTAGCAGGTGGTCAAAGATCATCCCAGAACATATGAAAAGACAGTGAGGAGAACGAGCTGCCTGTAGGCATGCAAATGTCCGTCATAGAAGCCTCTAGCATTTTAATCAGAAAATGTATGCAGAAGCATGCATTGGCGCATGTGATCACTACAGAGAGGCAATAAGAGGGAGATTCGGTCATTATAGTTAGAAGTAATAGCAATAAGTCATGGTCTGGTGGATGGAACATTTATAATCAGGCTGGTTAGTAAGCTTTATTTTTATTTACGAGACATATTGAAACATATTTGAAATCTTAATACCTGAACCACAAAAGTAAACACAAAGCTATGGGATTTTTGTGAAACTGCACTGAAGACAAGAATGAAGATAAAAAGAGTAGAGAGGATGGAACATAAAGGGAAAGCAAGCTTAGAAAATTCCTGCTCCTTAACAGGGACTCAGAACAAAGTCACCTGAAGGGAAAAAAAAAAGAAGAGGATTTTTTATATTCAGAAATTGGTTTTCCATTCAATTGATACATGGAGTATATATACAACACACACACATACACATATACACACACATACACTCATATGATTTTATATGTATAATACACTTCCAGTTGTTCCAACCAATAGTCTACATCAAGAAACAACCAGATAATCTTAACCTTTTAAGGATATATTCCCCCCCCAAAAAAAGGTCTCCACTGGATGAGTTCTCAGAAACTAAGACTTGGGGGACATATTGTACAATCAAATCTCTTTTTCTTTCAGTTCTCATTTGATGGCATATATTGTACAGCAAAGTAAAAGCAAGTACTCTTACTAATTATTCAGTACTGAATACAAGTCAGCACTACTGAATGCCTCACACAGTGTCTCGGTCTCCATGCAATTTTTAAGGTAGGTCATGCCAACCCCATTTTACAGAAAACAGAAACCACAGCTAATGATTAATAATAATGCTCTGAGAGGAAAAACACACATTTTAGGACACAACCTCTCAAGTTGAACTGTCTAGGGTTAACTCTTAATGTTCTGGCCCCAGCAAGAAATTTGTTAACTCCTCATCTATGGTAAGATGTGACTTCATTTTATAAAATAAAGAAAAAAGCAATATTTTCCTTCCCAATATTATTTCTCGGTTTAAAAACACAGCAGCACATAGACGTCTGTAGAATATTGTTTATACTTGCTACATCTCTGTTTCTTGCCCTGAAATCTGGGGTAATAAACTCTCTTTATCTTTATTTCTTTTTAACTTCCTTTCCAGAAGGCAAAAATTACTTGACTACTACATGAGGAAGTTGAGGATTCTTTGAACGTGAGTTTCTCCAATCTATATAATGATTCTAAACACATTGTGTCAATTGATCCTAATTCTGCCCAAGGCTGTATAACTGTTAAGAGGACTAAGGAGGCCTTAGCCTGAGACTTCTAGTACTAGGTCCTGTAATCTTTCTCCTAATGCAAGAAATAATTCTGGCCTTTGTTCTTTGGCTGTGACTAACAGCATAACAACACAGAGTAAGTGGATTAAACAAACAGCACTCAATTGAACATCTGGATGCTTCAGCTACTCTGAGCCCAAACAACTGGATGATGAAACAAAAGCTGCATGCACACACAAACACACACAGGCTCATGGACATACCCACACATGCATKCACACACATTCATGCCAGTACTCATGGGAAAGAGAGAGAGAGAGACCGAGCAATGTGTCAACATGATTGATGTGAAACAGAAGAAAGGAAAGCATTCAGAAAGAGCTGTTAACAAGAAAAATACTGTACTAAATAAAAGATGGCATGGACTTCACTATCATCACCTGCACCAGTAATTTATTTGTAACCAACATCAATAGCCCTACTGGGGAATACAATCTCACTTAACACGGTCTACTATTTTGACACTACTAACTCAGAAATGTAATTTAAAATAAAGATTCATGGAGATAATATCCCTCTTGCTTCAGACTATTAAAGTACCTTTTTTTTGCAGTTTCGAGAGGTGAAAATCTGCATGCATAAATGAACACATGGGTGATATACTGCTTGATATAAATACTGCCTGGCTTTTAGTGAGACACAAGTGTCTGTAGAATGCAAAGTTAAAGCATGCACTTTCAATCAAATACCTCATAAGAAAGTAGTCATGATCGGATGAATCATCTATAACTCTAGATACCCTTCAAGACTCTTGGAAGTTAATAACAGACTTGATCACTTTAACAAGTAACTTGCCATTTAAGCTACAGCTCCTGACCACTTGCCCTTTTCCAGGCATTTAACTAAGCAGGTTTAGCATTGACCCTACCAGGTATGTGCTATCAATAGTCCTTTCCTAGATGAAGAGACTGGTGTTAATAAATCACTTGTTAGTTCCTATATCTACGATGAATTTTTTTATCCCCCACTAGCCACTTAGTCCTGCTAGTGAACTCTTAGTGTCAGAGACATAATGCAGGCTTCTTGGGGTTGAGTGGGCACAACTTTATCCAATGCTGGATGTGGCATGGTTCAATACTGATCTTCCAGGAAATAGTGGCATGACTCTTATGACAGTAACTGTTTTCTGATTGGATTTGAGGCATTTTCCACAGGAGATAATTGTATATCTGGGGCTATTGGTCAAAATTCTATGGCTGTGGAAATCATAGGTCTAACTACAGAATTTCTTATTGAGCTAACTGGCCATGTTGTCAGTTACTTTATAAACATGTATGCATATCAATAGATTTGGGTTCATCTCAACCTTGGTCACTGGATTCTTTTTGCAGAGGACACAAGCCAATGAGAGATGCACAGCTGGTCAAAGTGCTGGGAATGAGACTAAATGTTTACTCTGAGTGAGACAATGGGATATTCATATTAAGCCCATCACTCCCAAGGTTCAGCAAGCATTATGGAAGAGAGGACAGAAAGAATACAAGACTGACAGGATGGAGAAGAGTGCAGTGAAGTGCTGAGTTCTGGACATGACAAGGCCACTGCACGCGTGACCTCAAAACAGCGGTGGTTACCTGAATAAGACTTAGACACAGTCTACTCAACAGAAAGAGTAGATCTCCAGACCCTACCCTTTACTGAAAAGCTGTTGACAGCATGAAGGTTCAGTGAGAGGAAGAATTATTGTTTGTTAAGGATGTGGCCACTGGTAGGTTTCCTATGTTCTGGTGGATGGCCCGACACACCCATGTGTACATAGGCAGTACTAAATGGACATAGGAAAAACAAAAACAGAAAACAAAACAAAAGTGCTATGAAAGTAGGAAACATTCATGTTGCCTAGAACATGGGGGAATTGGAAGGGGTAAGTGGGAAGTCTGTATGATTATATTTTACTGTAGGAAATATTATAAAGTTCTCAAAATAATAAAAAAAAATAATAAACACTTCAATAGAGGACTAAGCATAACAGAGTATAAAAGAAGTGAATATTGTGGAAAGAAAGATAACGACTTAAGCCCAGAGGGCATCTTCAGAAAATACTTAAGCCAACAATGGAATTCACAGATAATATATCAGACAGCTCATTAGTTGTCTGCGATTACATACCTCCCCCCACCCCCCTGTGTTCAATTCTTTGTGGATTTCATTCAATGTAATGGATCATATCGATACCCTTCCCAAATCCTCCCAGACACACCCACTTACTTCCCTACCTACTTAACTTTGTTAAGAGTACATATTTCATCATGAAAAAATGTTCTCTCATTTTTACTTTTCATATTTATTCTTCTTTCATATATTATACCTTTACCACAATTGCTACTCCCTACACTCCTCTCAGTCCCATGTCCCCACCTCCTCTGTCCCCTCAGATCTACTGCTCCTCAGTTTCCTTTCAGAAAAGAGCAGGCTTTGCAGGGATATCAACCAGACACAGCATGAAAAGTTCCAATAAGACTAGGCACAGAATCTTATATCAAAGCTGGACAGGGCAACCTAGTAGAACAAAAGGGGTCAGTTTCCCTTCTTTCTATGTAATGTTAAGTTATGCAAATATCCTTTAAGCAAGGAGAGACTACTGTGACCCACTGACCCCCCCATGCCATTATTAGGGCAAGCAAACTTGGCAAGAGGGATTTGATGGAAAATTCTGAATTCCACAAGATTGATATTTAGGAAGATCTGCTCTTTATCAGACTTGATTCAAGCACTTATTGCTGTGCGACACTTAACTGCCTTAAGCATCAGTTGCTTCTGCATATTGAGGGTAATAATAGTATCAATATCAGAGAATTGATGTCATCATGAAGACAAAGCTTTGTGTAATCCATGATGTCTCACAAGTAAAGCACTTAATTACCTCTAACCGTCATCAGGTACCTGGGAACTTCTGGATTCTTAATGAAAGAACTAAAATTGCTAATAAAGACTTCCAGAAATCTGTCTCTGTCTTCATCCTAAGACTCAGGGCTGGCCCTGATTCCAAATGTAATACCTCTCTCCTTATTAATAATTAATAGGTCTAATATCCCAAAGAATCAATGAAATGGGCATTGGCTTATCACTCCTAAACAAGAAAACTCACTCTTTACACCAACAGCCATCAAAGATTGATCTGAGCTACATTGCACATGCTCACAAAACCCACAATGCAGAACACAGAGTTTATGGACTTCAATACAAAATGACACACTGATGGATCACCTTTGGTCCAGATGCAAGCTAGTTCGGATAAATCTCTATGATATATTCACATTGCTATTTTATAACTCAAATGCCAGAGTCCCATAGTAGAACAGACGCCATTTGACTCAATTCCTATAAATCTTAGTGCCTCACTCTTGGCTTAGTTAACATTCAGAATCAGCTTTGCCAAACTCATTAGCTTAGTCCTATCACCACAAAGAACAGAAGTTTTTTTCTTAAAAGACATATATGGAAATCAATTCTCCCATTGAATCTTTGATTACAAATATTTGATGCAAATCTGGTTAGACCCTTGGTATCTAGACTTTATGTTCTAAAATTCAGTGAAATAGTTAAGACAAACCTACAATTCCTTGTATTCTGATGTTTGGGGAGCTTCTATGTGGAAGTTTTTTAATTGAAAATAAATTTATTTTCATACAACATAATCTGATCACAGTTTTCCCTCCCTAATCTCTTTACGTGTCAGCCCTAACTCCTCTCCCTTCCAACTGTACCCCTTGTTTCTCTCTCACTTAAGAAAACACACAGACAACAAAGGCAAAGATAGAAAAACTAAACAAGCAAAAGGCAAAGAAAGAGAACTAGAAATACATGCACACACATAGAGGTACAAATTTTTAGGATGAAATTCTAATGGGAGTTTATAGGATATATGAGTTTACTATGAAAGCCATGAAATGAGCTACAAATACAATGCATTTTAAGCAATGAAACTTTAGTTTCTCATAGTTCTGGAGACCAGAGGCTGAGATGAAGGTGTTAGTAGAATGGGATCATTTGAAATACTGTCGAGATCTTTCCCAAGTTTCTCTTTCTTGACTAAGAAGTGCCTATCTTCTGATTGTCTCTTCTGTCTGATTCCAAATTTCTGTTTTATTTTTATAAGGAGTCAAGTCCAGTTTTATTAAGACCCATCCTTCATTTTAACTTGATTGCTTCTAGAAAAAGTGTTCACCCACATAAAATCACACTGTAAGATATTAGTAGCTTTAACAACACATGATGTTTATTAAGGCAATGTGTGTGTGTGTGTGTGTGTGTGTGTGTGTGTGTGTGTGTGTGTGTACACAATATCCAACAAATGCTGAAGTCCTCAGAACAAGATTCTTAGAGATACTTGCACCCTTCCTTACTAACCCTCCTTAGAGACTAATCTGTTTTCTGGAAACACAATCATTCATTTCCATTTGCTTCTTCCAGTGTTATTTCCATACTTGCTATCTACTGGGATGCCTCTGATGGGCTATGTTAATGATATTTTTAGTTCAAACACTTCACAGATTATATTCTTTTAGTATGCCCAGCTACACATACGTATTTCTAGATTCCTGGAGAAATTGCAGTATGAAATCCAAGAACTGGCACTAAGTAACTCGGCATAAAATACACACACACACACACACACACACAGAGAGAGATAGATTAGATATAGATATACAGATATAGCTGATATAGAGATAGAGATAGACAAAGAAATAGAGGTATAGATATGTAAATCTAGAGATCAAACTCAGGGTCTCCACCCATACTAGGTAAGTACCCTGACTGTGAGCTATAACATTTACTCCCAGAAAAGTTACAGAAAACTTGTAASTGCACTATGTTCTAAAAAATCAATTCAGCGATTTCCTCCTTTCAGTTTTCATGGCAAATCCATGATGATCTACAGAACAATAACTAATGATTTGCCATAAAATTGACCTTATTGATCAAGCATTCTCAACTAAATTAAAGGCATCATAAGCCAACTCCCGCAACAGGATGATAAACAGTTTGACAGGATGCTAGAAAAAAATGACATTTTGAGGCTTAATAGGATATATGGAGTTTATTGGAAAAAATACAGCCAAAATTGGAAATGTAGAAGCTTAAGCAATTTTGCATATTTTCTTAATACAAACCTAAACTTCCCAGTAATAGAGTAATCCTGGCTCATTTCCATATACTGGTAATTGCCCCAAAGGAAGTGATATATTAAGAAAATTTACTATAGAACTAACTACTAAAAATGTACTTGCTTTAGGAAATTTCAAGTCTCTTGTCTATTTATTATTTAAATTAAAATAAAATACATACCTGTGCTTTATCTGGTAATAAAACATTATGGGGGAGTTTATATCATATTGTTGAATAAAAATGTACTAAATAATTACAAAGCTAAAATTCTGTTTTCTCATGGATGGGTAATTCCACTATCCTGAAAGGTTCATGTGGCTTTGTTGACAGTGATGAAATACAGCTCCAAATTCCCTCTCAGCAGGACTCTGGCATTTGAAGGATTAATAGAACAAGAAAGCACAAAGGTTATGTAAAGCTCAAAAGGCTAGGAAAGCAGAAAAATATAATTTGAAAATATATATAT